>JACBWW010000051.1:3956833-3968666 GCA_020086605.1 Lanius collurio
TGTCTGCATTCTTCTATGTGCCTTTAGAAAATATGTTTCAAAATAATGCACATAGAACAGTTCTGTTCTGCTGTTTGAGTCTTATTTTCAGAAATAAGTTAATGAGTGCAGTAATTTTCTTACATTACAATCCCATCATTACTTAAACACAATTAATTTCCAGATGCTTTATGTATGAGTAATTTGTCCCCAAGTGTT
Organism: Lanius collurio; assembly: GCA_020086605.1. Taxonomy (NCBI): domain Eukaryota; kingdom Metazoa; phylum Chordata; class Aves; order Passeriformes; family Laniidae; genus Lanius; species Lanius collurio. The sequence continues at coordinate 3,957,032 of JACBWW010000051.1, forward strand.
GGATATAAACTGAACAGCCTTCAGAATTTAACTGAAGAAAATTATTTTTATCAGGAAATTTTGGTTTTGATATATGAAAATACTGTTGGCTTATGAAAATACCACACAAGTATGGAATATTACTGAGGCACAATTGGAAAATCAGCAATTCCACATTGGGACTGTGGCTGTTAAAACATATTTTGTTTCACTGTTTGAGGGAGGGTTTATTTGCACCCAGTATTTGATTTATAGTTGTTGTTAAGATAATTTGCTTTCTTTCAGAATGCAGGGACATTCTACTTCCCGTGATTACAAAAGAGCTGAGGGAATTACTGCAACAGAAGGAGGATCAGCAGCTCCAGGTCCAAGAGAGGAAGTACTGTGTTGAATTACTTAATAGTATCCTGGAGGTTCTGAGCTGTCAAGACCCTGTAAGTATTGACGAAGATATAGAGAGCCCAAGTCTGTAGAAAGCTTGAGCTGATTAGGTAGTAAATTATTGATGATGATTAATCTCTTTCAAATATTTAATACAAGTCAGTGGCAAAGTGAAATTTTCTCCTATTTTTCATAAACTTAAACTAAAGGGCAGTTGAGGTATTAAAGATGAATACTGACATCTGAGTAACCTGATCCAGTTGAAGATATCTCTGCTCGTTGCAGGGGGTTGGACTACATGACCTTCCAAGGTCCCTTCCAAGGTCCCTTCCAACCATAAATTTTTGATCATTCTATAATTATTTTAATTACTCAGAATAAATTTCAAATTTCATCTTGCTGCTCTCATAAAAACCCCTGTAGCTTCTGACACCAATGCTGTACAATGTGGTGAGGTATGGTTTCTGCTTTCAGCAATGTCTGGGTAAAACAGATTACTCTTTACTGTATTTCACTTGGAGACTGCAGTTTCTTTCTCAGACTTCTGAAATTTCAGAACTCTGAAATTTTCATGTGGGTGGTTCTTTTTCTTCTCATTTGAGGGAATATTGAGTTGACTTTTAGTCACTCACTTTTTAATGAGTAGTAGGTTATTCAATGAAGCTTCTCAATAATTTGAGGAATTTATTCTGAGAAAACCTCATAATTAATTACATTAAGAAAGCTGTAAAATATTCTCCTGTGAATATGTGCTGATTTTTTCTCAGCTATAGTTTTTTGATACATGTATTCAAACTGTGTAGACTTTGGATTAAGGCAAGTTGGCATTTTAGAGTTTTTCACTGTGGCTCCTTGGATCATTTCCTAGTAAATGGAATCATTACAGTATATATCTTGATTTCATAAAAATCCTTGTTACTGCAGAGGTTTTTCCATTTGCACAGGACAATCTTTCCATGTGTATTATGAGCTATTTGCCTCATTGGTTTAGACTTAAGCAGTTAGGGAGGGACTGATCCAAGGGGTTACCAAAGAGGTATTTGAACATTTAATTTGAAATGTAACTCTTAAGAGAAATGGTGTAAGCATGATGAGGCAAAAATTGAAGTTGTCATCTCATAAGGCTAAAATGCAAAGTAACCAGTTTTGTTACTGTATCCCTTAAAAGGCAAAACACAATTGTAAAGCAAGATGGGGCAATACTCTGTGTGTGCCACATAAATGAAGTTTATTTTTGAGTTTTACAGTCCATAGCAGCAGTTGTTGACATGTCAAAGACTCATTAAGGCTACTGAAAATATGGGTTTGTAGCTCATCTTTGTGTGAGTGAGAACATTATGCAGAACAGCAGAAGAATTGCTGAGAATTTAAAATATGTACATTACAAAAAAAAAAAAAATATTGACATTTGTTCAAGAAAAGTGGCATTTCTTCAATAGTTTCTTTCAAGGAAGGTAAACTGGAGATTGTGTGTGAGATGTTTGGGTCACAGTTATCTACAGATTGTGCTTGCATGGAATACTGATGCATTTCTGATATGAGGAGAAAAGCCCCTTGGGGCAGATTTAAATCCAGCAGTGGTATCAGAACATGCTGAGTCCTCTGGAGGCATCACATCCCTGAGTCTAAGAAATATTGTAGAATAGTTGGGATATCAACAAAAGAACCAGATGCTTCTGTTGTAAAAAGTCCATACCCTGGCCTGCCTCTGAGAATACAACTGGTCAGAGAAAATAGAGATTTTAGAATATATTAAGAATGTGTCATTAGCTGTAACGCCGGGGTTTGTGACCACAGCAGGAAATGCCTGACCATCACTTGTAGTTCTTTCTTTCCTTGACTGAGAGTCCATGGGTTAAGATCTCATTTTTTAACAAAACACTGATCCTGCTTCAGTACTGAGAATCTGCTGTTGAGAAGACTTATCTGAAGGAGGAAAAAGCAGCAAAGGAGGGGAACAAAGCAGTACCCAAGGATCACACAGTCATTGTCTTTGAGAGCCACACAGCTTTCTCTGGAGTATAACACATATTTATATTCCAGCTGAAGTGAGAAATCTTGTTTTGAGGCTGTATTTGCCTTGCAGCAGTGAATACTTTGTATTTCCATAGGCAAATGGAAATGGTTCCTGTATGGCTGGGTTATTGTTTAGGCACTGCCCCTCAGGATGCCTTTATTCAGTGGGATCTAATACAGACCATAGGTTTGGTAATTAACCAAGTCATTTCCACTGGGATTACACTGAACCCTAAGATGAATGCAGTTTTCCAGCCAACAATTCATTTCCTGTATCCCTTAGCCTCTTTCTGAGAAAATGGATGTTTGACCTGCTGGAGGAGAAAGCTTCAGCCTTTAGTGGCAGAATCACTTTACAATATTAACCACACCAATGCCTTATCTTATTTCTTCTGTTTTTTCCATCTCAGTATAGAAACCTGGTTTCAAAACTTTTTGGAAACTTAACTTTGATATTTTTACATTGCATTTATGCTGTGAAAGTCACCAGAAATAAAATGCACACAAAGGACAGGGAAGAAAAAACAGCAGTAGTTGTTCTGTTTCGTGTGGTGAAAATTTATACCGTGAGGTGATCTTTGAAGTTGTTACAGAATTTTTGAAGAATGCATTTTCTTTGTCAAAGGAAAAAATATTTTGATATTACCAGCTCTGCTCTACTGTTTTGCCTCACATTGTTTAGTGAGTGGGAACATGGGAATCATCAGATCCTTGTGTTCAAATGTTGTTTTCTTCAGCTGCTGTCTCACTGCTGGGTTCTGCAGGTAGCTGGTGTGCTGTTAAAGACTCTGGTTTGTGTAGTGTTTATGACTAGACAGTCACTGTGGGCATCTCAGTGAGGGGCTGAGGTTTGATTTTAAGTTTCCTCTCCAGTAAATAACTTTTGGACATAGATGGCATTGTTTTGGCTTAATCATGTCTAAAATTAGCTTCATAGCTTGAGACTGTACTTCAAGCACCTGTGAAATACAGTTAAATCTTAGAACTGCAAGTCATTGATGAAGGTCATGGTGAAATCAGTGACTTTGTTTCTGTTTTAATTAAAACCACTTCCCTTTTCCCTCTTTACAACACTTTTTCATGCAAACTGACAGTGTTTCGTGAGGTGACTTTGTCTCTAATATGACATATATGCTGTGCTTTAATATTTACTGAATCAGAACAATTTTTTTATCTATAGTGCCTACAAAATTAAATGCAATTGTAAATGCTTTCTCTTGGAATCTACAGTGAAATCTTGGCTGAGACTGTAAGTGCAAGGGAGATGAGGAATCTTTCCCTGTTCTGTGCATTTCAGTAATTGGCAGCAGTTGCATTTTAAGCTGTTTAGCAAACAAGCCTGGAAGCATTTGAGAATTGTAAAGAAATTTCTGAAGCATTTGCCTAACCTATGGCAGATTTTAAGGCTTTAGCAAAAGAGAATTTCAAAGGAATGTCATCAGGAATACTGCATGTCCTTTCAGGGCCCATTACCTTAAGGTTCTCTGTGGACACTTTTCAGCCAAAACAATGCACGTTTATGAACTATGGTTTAAAAAAAAAGTTATCCTTCTCTATGTGCCTTTATTTGTGTTATAAATGAAATGTCAATTTAGTCGAATTAATAATTTGCGCAAGCCAAATTATTAATATAAAAATAAATAAAATTTATTGTAATAAAATTGACAATCTTAATAAGCCACTATATAAGAAAGCAGGGCCAAGCCTAGGTTCTTGACTCTGGGTGTCACATACACAGCTCTGACCACCAGCAGTTCAGAGAGGTAAGTGCACACCTTAGAGATGTTTGAGTCCAGTTTTTATACTGTTTTTCTTGCTCTTGGCTATGAAATCCATTGTCCTTTTCATTCTTGATGATACTCAGGTCTGGTGCTCAGTGGTACATTTAGATGTTGATGTGTCCAGGGACTTTCTCTTTGTAATCAGATTGATGGCTTCCAGTAACTCATCTCAGTATATGATGAAATCCTTGTATGATGACAAGGAGGTATCTCGAGTGATAAGTCCATTCATCAACCATGTCCAGGGAGCAGCAGATCCTATCTCTTGCTTCTTTCAGATGGAGAAAGATCTTTGTTGGGTACGGGGAAATCGTGGGTCTGAGGTCATCTCTTGAGCTTGCCTGCACTTCTTATGTTAATTAGTACCTTCCTTGAGCAAGATGTCATGAGACTTGCCAAGGTGTACTCTGAACACAATTTAAACATATATACAATTTGCAGGATATAGTTTACATTTTAGATCTCATATAAACAACTTATTACATTTGTAGTGTTTTAATTTCTTATGAATTTTGACCCATCTATAACATTTGTATGTGTGTTAAAGAAGGAATACCAGTTACAGAACTGGGGGCACCAGAGAGTGAGCACTCAGGATCTGGTTGGTGTGGAGCTCATTTCCTCTGGGGCTGCCCACAGAGTGCCAGGTTTTACATTTGTGACCAAACCAGTGTTGATAAAGCAGCACTGAAAGTGCAGTTCTTGCTGAGTGCTGCTTGCCCAGTGCCAAAGCCTCCTGTGGTTGTCACTGAGCCCCACGCCAGGGAGGAGAGTGGAGCTGGCTGAGGTTGGGGAGGGGACACAGCAGGGACAGCTGAAATGCATTGACAGAAGAGGTTCCAAGTGGTACCTCCAGTTCAGGTTGTGCAATCCTGGAACTCCCAAGCAGCCATTCAGTGAGTCCCTGTTTGCCACTGGCCAAATAAACAAACACTCCAGCAGAATCTGAAGTGCAGGGTTGACTCTGAAACAGAATTCCTTTTTCTGTCCCAATCCTGTAGTAGTTTAAATAGCTTTGATTTAGCTTTCATCTTCTAAATCAAAGCTATCTGCTTTTACCCCACACAGATATTTTTGAAAGAGTGAAATTCTGTTTGGTTGGATTTTCTCTTAACTAGTCTGTGTACCAGGGAGTGCCATCCAGCCCTACAAGGGCCATGAAGGTGTTGCAGAGCACTCACTCTGTGAGAACACTCCCTGCTGCTGGCCTGCATACAGAGTATGAACTCTCATTGTTCCGTGCCTTGGTCACCTGGAAAACCTTTCCAACAGGGAAGACAACTTACCTTTTTGATCAGCATATTTAATTAGATGGAATACAATTAATGTTTTCCAAGTGAACATTTATATATGATAATTTAATAATTTCTTTTAGCTCCTAAAAAATCTTGTGCTTAATCAACGGACCGAAGCCAAATGATGGTGGGTTTTCCCATGTCATCCTTTTGAAGAGAAATATGATGTGAAAAAGCACACGTTGCAGTGGGCTGTTAGACTATCTTCTGGAGCTAGAAGCTTTAAGATAAAATAAAAGCTGAAATCTCATGTATTGGCAATGGGTGAAAAGAATTTTTATTAATTTAACAATGCCAGTATTGAATACCTAATTGTTTCTTACATTATCAAGAAGAGTCTCAGCTTCATAAAGAAACCTTTTTATTTCATTTGCTAATGTTTCTCTGAAAATTCAAAGGTCTAGCGGAAAATAACCTTTGTGTGCTTGAGCATATGTAATATTCTTTCCAGGAGAGGTTTGTTATGTGCTACTTGTGAATTAAGAATAGAGCTCATCTTTAATGATGGAGTCAGGGCTAAATGTTAAAGCTCATTATGCAATGTTCTGAACTGTTACTAATTATGGTCTAGCACATACTAGAATATGGAAGTTAACTTACATTATATGAGCCCTCATTTTTGAATTTTTAAAAAAAGGGAAATTAATGAACAAATTATATCCCTGTGCTAAGTGCTGCTACACAGTTTTTCAGTTCTGGCTATTGATATTTTTTTTTTTAATTATAGTGGTAAACAATTTTATAAAACCACCACCAACAAATATGTCTTCTGTGCAGCCACTCTCAAGTATAGCTGTGTTGTAAACATAGGGCTGTACCAGAGAAAGTGACATTTTAAAGCAGGAAACACCAAACCAAACAAATTATTAATTGTTAATTTATAGAACATAACAACTTCTGAAATGCTTTGACAGATGAGGAGATCACTTAAGCTTCTGTGTGTCATAATCAAAGGATACAAGAGGACTAAATGGTAATAGTAAATAAATTGCCAGGTGTGAGGAAGGCTCCTGTTATGAGGTGTGTGGGCTGATCCAGAGCAAGCAGAATAGGAGAAGAAAAAAGAGAAAACATTGGCTGAGTCAGAGGAAAAACTGGACCTGAAACAGTTTCTCCTGGAATGGTATTGGGGCTCAGCTACCTACACATTATGAAGAACTTGCCATGGTTCTGTGATTATGGTGTTGTTCCCATACAATATCTGACATTAAATAAGGGTCTTGGGGTGAGCTAAATATCTTTTTCTACTAGAAATTTGTTCAGACTTTTTCTTCCTTGTTGCCTGCTGGTTTCCCAAGCTGTGCAGTGATCAGAGCAAGGCCAGTGGTGAACTTAAGGTTGCTCCCATTTGCTCAGGGTTTTAAAATAAAAAATCAAATGTCCTTCTCCAGGCAATGAGAGCAGTACTTGGGCCACCCATGCCCCGTTTTTGCCCTCCCAGAGCAGCTCAGCTAAATGAAGACAACTTTTTCCTTTAATACTCTGTATTTGTGACTGCCAGCTGAGGAAACTCCTGAGCTCCAGCCTGCCCTGAGGGCACTGACAGATGTGGGCAGATGTGGGACAATTTCCTCAATTTACTGCACCAGGGTAGAGTTACAGCCTGCTCACTTAGGGGGAGGACAGGAGTGTCCTGAGTGAGGGATGGGAAGTGACTGAAACAAAAACCAGTTGGGAGAAGTTTGAGATGAAATTGGACTGAAATTGGCCATGAGAATTCCACTGAAATTCTGGAACTGAGGAGCAATGTGAGCAAGAATTAGTGTTTCTATAGGACTGTTACACTGAACTGACAAAATGGAAATAATTAGTTTCTTCTTACTTTTAAAAGAGATATGATTTTAATATCAAAACTCTGGTGTTTCATTTGCAGGCTTCAACTTATCACCATATTCAAGAAATAATGGTGCAGTTGCTACGCACAGTGAACAGAACTGTTATTACAATGGGACGAGATCCATTAATTGTGAGTAATATTTTAATGCATTTTCCATGCTTTGAAACTCATTTTATAATTATCCTGGAAAAAGTGCAAATATAGTATTTGTGGAGTTCTTGAGAATTATTTTTTTCAAATTTAAAATAAGTCTCTTTTTGTCATTCAACTGTGACACTGTAGTCACAATCTTTTGAAGTGTAGTTGTAAGATTTGAACTTTCTTTAAGTGAACAAATGATAAATAGAAAGTTAATTGATATTTGCAAAAAAGAGGGAAGTTTTACAAACCTGGATAAAGGACATGGTTTAAGACATTGAAAAGAGCATTTCTACTAATCTAAAATTAAATTTTCTGAGTAAAAATAAAAGAAAAAAATATCTGGGCATGTGCTGGCACACAACACTCACCTGAGATTATTTTTTGTGGAGGTTCCATGATTTAAGAGTTATATTCAAGGACAGATTCTACAGTTTTTTCAGCTTTAAATACAGATCTCCTGAGTGCTCCTCTGGATTTAGACTATTCATGAGAATGCAAAGAATTCATCAGGAATTCAGAGCTTGCCCTTCAGACTGTGCACTTATGGGAAGATGTTTTCTAATGGTTTGTCTTTGGAGATTTATTTCATTCTGCAAAATCATAGCATCATTTACTTGATGATTTTGGCCACAAGAGGTGCATTGTGTGCCTTTTAAAATGTCCAAGTTTTCCCTGTTTATTTCTATGGGAAAGCCAAAATAACAGTTTTAGATCATTGCCAGCCAGAGCACGTGTGTCTCCTGATTACTCTCCTAATAACTGAGGAGACTAATTGAGTTCCCCAGAGGAAATATTTGCCAGTGTTTCTCTGAACTCCCTGGTGGTGCCTCTGCAAGTCTGGGACATCACTGGAGCTGTTTCTCTGAACTCCAGGCTGGAGCTGTTCCTGTGTAACCCTCGGGCACATCCCTGGCCACAAAGGGAAATGGTTTGGGATGAAAACCAGAGATCCCCTCAGTTCTCTGGAGTGTTTGAAAAGGCTTTCTGTACTCACAAGGAAAGCCTGGCATGAGTTTGGGGATGACCCAACCAGTCTGTTCAGGGGTATTTCTGGATACCATAAACAGCACATGAAGAAGCAAAACAAAGCTGTTGTAATCCTGCATAAAAGATCCATTAGGAAACCAGTAGGAAACAAGCTGGTTACAGTAAATTGAAATGGCTTGGAAAATCTCTTTTTTCCCCCCTCCCTTCTACTGTAATTTCTTCAACTGTTTTAAACTGAAAACAAATTCAGTGTGAATTTTGAAATGTGGTTCACTTCCTTCTAATTAAGTTCATGAGCAACTATGCATGTGTATACTGGGCATTTTAGGGGTTTTTCAAAGCAGAACTCCAATAAATTGCTACGTTTTCTACAGCTGAGGCAACACCTCTGAACAGAATAGTCTCTTACATGCAAATAAATTGTTTTTAATGAACAAAAGTCTTTTGCATTCAGAAAGAACTGGCAAAAGAAGCTTTTTCCATGCTCTGTGTGCTACTTTAGTTCACCAAGTTAATTTTCAGGTTTGCTATAACACTTTTGAGAGGGTCAAACTTTCTGTGAAATCCTGAATGCTTGATCTTTTCAAAATGAAGCAGAGATCAGGAATTGTGTCTTGGAGAATGCCTAGGTGAGTTCAAGCTGCTGGAATGAGGTGAACTCTGCAGGTACAGGTGGGACAGGTGGAGCTGCTGCAGCTGCACTGTGTGGCTGATGTTGCACAGCTTTAAGGGACATTTCAAATGGGGCTGAATCTGTTACTTCCAGGGGGACAGAAAGTTACTCTTTAGATTCTTAAATCTGTTACTGTGTTTGTGAATATTGCAATTATTTTTATTAACCTCTGAGATGTAATTTTCTACAACTTGAAAATGCTCTGGACAGTTATGCTAATACTGATTTATATTGATAAAAACAATGGTTACAATTTACAAGACCTGTAATTCCTTGCAAGTTTAAATGCCTTGCACTGAAAGATAACTGGATTTGATTTACCTGAGGGGGTTTTTTTTTGCTTTCTGACAGTGATAAGCAGGTTAATTTTCATATTCAGGTGTTCTTTTCACAATCCTCTGGCTTGCTGGCAGAGATTGGGGTTTACAGCTGCCTGCATCTTTTCTGGCTCCAGTGCCAGTTAAAGGGAAAGGGAGGACTCTGCCTTGGGCTTAGCTGGTGAGGGCCTGCTGGGAGCTGTGTTCATGTAATTACTGACAAAAGTCAGGCTCAGAAAGAAAGAATCTCCCGAGGAGAGGGAGGAGGTGGTGGAAAGGTAATTTGGCTCTCTGCAGCTACTGCAGGGGGAGACTTAGTTAAGTGCCATTCTTGCCTTCATTGTGGTTTTAGCAGCTGAAGGCTTTAACAGCTGCTTGGTTGTTTTCACTCTTAAAACCCCACAAAACCTGGCTCTTTGTAGCTGTAGAAGTTATTCTAAACTTGTCATGAAGAGGGACAATTTAATGTCTGAAACTGGCTATATTCAATCTTACCTTGAATATTTAATGAAATTTAGACTTTTAGTTTAAGGTCATTGTCATGCACTGAAGTCCTCCTACAGGAATTACAGAAGCCAAAATTATAAACTGTGTAGAACACAGCAATGCTTGTTTTAAGTCTTGGCTTGGTTAGGTAAATAGAAATAGAATAAATCCACCATATGCATCTTAAGGGTTTCCTTTAGTACTTTCAAACTTGAGTTTGCTCACAATACCAGTTTAACAGGATGAAATAAGTGTAGCTGTGCTACACAGAGATGCTTTTAGTCAGTATTTATATATAATATTGTACAAATAAGACTTTGCCAAAAGGAAATCTGTGAACCCTGTTAAGCAAAGCTACTCTAGAGCTGTCTCTATGGGCAGATAATGACCAGAGAAACTATTTGTGGAGCTGCCATGGTTGGAGAATTTGATATGTTGAAATATACTCATGGTCTAGCTAAAAGCTTACAGCTTTTTCATTTGATATTCAAATTGACATCCTTGCCCTGCCTGGAAAAGCTGCAGCATGATTCCATTAAAGGCCTGTTATTTTTCCATTCATTTTTCTTTTCCCAGAGAATAGCTGTTCCCTTCCTTTGGAATCTAAATATTGTTTATTATTAATTGGCTCCTGAAACCTAATAAAAATATCTCACTCTATTGCAAAAGATACCATCACATTTAATGGGACTAGAAATATACAAAACATACATCAGAGATAAGGTGCCATTAGGAAGATGCTGTGTGTCTATACTGGCAGGATTATCATGGTGCACAAAACCATCACAAGCCCTACATGAACTGCTGTTCCATCAGAAAAATCAGTGTTTTATTAAAACATTTTTAATTTTTAAAGAAAATAAGTTTGGCTCCCTCAAACAACAATTCCAGATACAGTAATTTTGGAATGTGCTGCATTCTGTGCAATATTTTATATATAGTATGTATAATTTAAATATGTATTTCTCAGAAGCCCACAATATTTTCATAATCAAGTGCTGTCAAGAAGCTGTGGGGTTTTTTTGGGGTTTTTGTGTTGGGGTGTTTTGACAACTTTTGGGGGATTTGTGGCTAATTCTTCCATTTTATTCAAAAATGTGTTTGTATTTCTAACATTTTTTCCCTGCTCTGGGAGCTGTTTTAAGGGATTTAACAGTAATTTTGTAAACCAGAAAAACTTATTGTAGGCAGTACTTTTATCTTCCAACAATCTACCAATTTCTACTGCTCTTCCAATCTTCCAATCTTCAAATTGTGTAGAGTGTATCTGGTAATCTTTTATTTCCCATAGGAATTAATAATTAATTACTAAAATATTTTTGAAATCTTGAACAATAAAAAAAACCCCTAGTGCTTTCATATTACATTTTCATATAACCAGGATTCTCCAATTATGTATTACAAACATCTTAAATTTTAATTATTTTATGTTGCTAAGCTAGACATATTTTTAAATCTAAACAAAACATCTAAGAAGCATTACACTGTTCCTGTTCCATCCAGGACTGACACTTCCCCCTCATAAGAGGGAAAAAACCCTCTTATTCCAACATTCTCTTTCAAGTTTTATGTAGAAAACTTTCTGTGCATCGAGCACTATGGGAATGGCTGGGGGTAAAAACTCCTTGCAGCCTTCCTGAAGGAAAGTGCTCTCCCAGCCCTGGAATTTCATCTTTTCTGCCCAGGAACGGAGATGCCTCGAGTGGGGTGAGTTTGATGCCTCTGAGCAGGGCAGGGCTGGC
>JACBWW010000051.1:3969066-3989919 GCA_020086605.1 Lanius collurio
ATGAAAGGTGACCATGTTTTCATCAGTAAAATAATAGTATCACCAATCATAAATGGGATTCCATTGGCACACCCAGTGCTAATGGGAACTTGAGTATTTCTGGAGGAAAGAAGTAGCTGCATTGACATCAGATAAAATCTTTTCAGCATATATAAATTTTTTTGTTTAATACAGAGCAGTTCACTAAATATTATTTTTATGTTCAGTTTTTTTATCATCTATTAATTTACATCTTAAGGCAAAAAAAAAAATCTTGGGATATTTTGGTACAGCAATACAGGTCTTAAATGGAGAGGCTGGGCAAGTGATTCAGTGAGATGAGTAGCCAGAATAGTTATTCCTCTTTATGTGATGACTTCTGAGGAACCTTGTCCAGTTTTAGGCTGCCAGGTACATGAAAGGCATCAGCTCACTGGAGGGACACCACCAGGATGTGCAGCATGTGAGATGAGAGGCTGTGAAAATTGGATTTGTTCAGTCTTTTGGAAGTGAAGACTTAGGGGAGAGGTCTCCTTATCCGTGTAGTTCTTCTTGAAGGTGTGCTTGGACAGAACAAATGTAATGGGCACAAATCAGAATGCAGGAAATTCAGACTGGACGATAGGAGAAAGCCCAGGAAGAGCCAACCTCCAGGAGCTGGGGATTCTTGGCTTTGGAGATGCTCACAACTCAAATTCACTGAGCTGGACCGTGCTTGAGGAGGGGCTTAACACAAGAGTTACTGTGACACTCTCTTGTTTTACAACTCCCAAATTCTGTTCAGAAAAGTCCATCAAATGGCTGAAACTTCTAAATGGTGCCTTTTTATAATGAACAAATAAAAGTATAGAGTAAAACTTAACCTGAAATTTGTTTGTTGTTCAATAGTAGATGACAGCAAAAAAAATAGCTCAGTGGGGGTGTGAAATAATTACAATTGTATCCCTTGAGGAGAGATTAGTTTGAAAGTCTTAGGTTTCCCTGAATTTGTTCTTGATGATGTGGATATGTTCAAAGCTCAATGAATTTTTTTGCTTTTAGTCCATGTTGCTTCTAAATGGGAAATGAAGGCTGAGTGACATGCTTAGCTTTGCCTACCATTGTTTTTTAAAGTAGAGATTTAAACCTTGTTATTTTTGGAAAGTTGAAAAAAGGTCTTTACAAACTGTATGAAAGCGTCCTTGGAAAAAAATGAGAACTTCCTTTTGAAAGAAACAATTTCTTTTCTTGAAATTGGTATCTTCATGCACCTTTATTCAGCGAGATGATTTAAATAAATTCAATTATTTTGATTTTTCAGATACTCTAATTAAACATTCTTAACCTTTGTGATTTCATAATAGCACATTTTCAGGCGTGTGCTCTCAAGCTCTTTCTGTTTTAGTGTCTTTTGAAATGTGAAAGGATGCATGAGGAAGTCAAATCCACCAGAAGCATTTTCTTTTCACCTTTTTTGTTTTCCTCCTTAACTCCTTTTTCTCGGGAGCTGGAGGATCAGGTGGTGGCTTCTGAGGTGAAGCTGAAGCTGGATTTTGCTCTGCATTGTCCAGTGTTTTCAAAATCTGATGAAATCTTCCTTCTTGTTGTCTGAAGTCGTATTCTACACTATGGAAAAAAAAGGAGAGATCTATAGCAGTAAGTGAGAAATTCCCCCTTTAAAGAGCATGTGGAAAGGCTGCTTCCCTCATCAGAGTAACTTGGTTTTATTCAATACAGCTTGGGGAAAACACAAGGGGTTTAGGGGTTGCTCCTTTGAAAAGAAGTTCACCTCTTAATTTTTTTTTTTGAGCTAAACCTTTCACTTCATGTGAGTTAAGAACTCCAGCATTGTGCCCAAAGCAATGGGACAGAATTAAGGGAGACAAAATGAAAATGTACTGGGATGACCTTTCAATGCATTTTATTCAAAGGTCAGGTTTTGATACCATAATCTAACAGTCTTATGCTTGCAATTAAAACCCCTCACATTCTTAACTTGGTTAAATGTGAATGTCTCCTACAAGGACACAGGCTTGGACAAAAATATATGAAATTAAGCCAATATGTAAGACTTTGAGATAAGTGGTGTCAGTTAACAGGAAAGTAGAAGTCATTTCCTCCGTTGTAACCCCTAATTATTATTGATGTCAAACAAGACCCAGAATGTTAATTAGATAACAGAGGATGAGTGCATAGAAATAAATGTAAGGGACTAAGCAGCATTGTATGCATTTTCCTTATTTCAATCATCTTTTCTGGGCAGGAAACTGGGTTGGATCAGCTGTGTCTGCTGTGAATGTTTTAGGAGTCAGGGAAGAGTAGAAAGGTTGTATTTACCAGAGTGGGAGGAAAAGAGCATCATCTAAGGGGGGTTGGAAAGTCACTTCAAGGCCCTGAATCTGATTCTGGCACTGATCAGAAGAAATCTGTGAAGTTAGTAAATATGCAAATCTTGAAACACTTTTAATTGTGAGTATTTTTATATAGAATCCATAAATACCATTAAATAGTATGTTAAAATTAACTTGAATATTGTTTCCCTTAATTCATGTGTTTTGGGGTTTTTCTTTAAATAAGATAACTCAGCTGGTAAGAAGAAAGTAAGGAGATTATTTTCATTTATAAAAGAGTAGAAGAATCCCTTGAACAAGAAACAATGCATAATAAATATTAAAAAAAGCAGAAGGAAGTGATATAAAATCAGGGCCTCTTGCATTTCATCAGCTTATTATGAAAACTGCAGGTTAATACCTTTCAAAACTCACAGACCACTGGTACTGGAGAAAAAAAATGTTGGGTTTATAGAATAAGTAAGGGTAGCAACTGTTCATGTTCCTTTGTTCTGCCCTCCTTCAGAGTTTTTAATTTAATGTTGGAGATATCTCAGAGGCAGGAGGTCAATTCAGTCTTCATTTAACACTGCCTATGAGAACTGGGTTTGGTTGCTACTTGCATTTGTTTATTATAATACAAACATTTCTATTGCATGATCTAGATGGAAAATCCCAAGGGTGGGTAGTTAATAAATCCAAATTTACAGCCACTGTTGGGCTGAAAAGCTCTTTATTACTGTAGTGATCAGTGTAATCCCCAGGGGGATTTCTGGGAGATTAATGCATTGTTTGACTCAGGGACTGTGTGTGATAAAGATGGGTCAGTGACAGCAACCCAGCCCTCCCTGTGCAGGGTTTGCACCAGTGAGGACTGAGGTTCCTCAAGAGTGGGAAAACTGGGAGCAAGATAAAATACTTGATTTTATAATTGCAACTGGGATGCTATATTAGGGGGAAAATATTTGCATGGACATTTTAGGCCACGTAAAACACAGGAACTGCATGTGTTTGCCCAGAGAAAACACTGAAAGCAATTGTTTCTTTCAGAATATTGTCTAATGAACTTCAGATATTAGTCACTCAGAATGCTTTTTTCATAACCACATCCCGTGGAACACCTTTGGAAATCAAAAACCATTGTTTCCTTTCTGTCTCGTGTTTGTCCCTTAAAAGTAGAAATTTTTATAGCAGCAGTGTTCTGTACATGTTCTATTAATCATTGCACTGTGAGCCTCCAGGCATCATTATTGTTGCAAACTACCTGGTAAATCAAAAAAGCCCCTTAATGTTTTCCTACTTGCTCTGTTCTTTCCTTTGAGTGATGGTGCCTGTTGTTCAGGATCTTTCCTGCACTGCAACTGTGTAAAATTAAAAACACAGGGTATTTTTCAGAAGAGAGAAGGCATCCTGTGGTCAAGGGCAGTCAGCACACAAATTCTAGGGAGTGATCTGGTCATGTCTAGTCCCATAAAATCCACAGAGAGTGATTGTTCAGAAACAATGACCAAGTAAAGGAAATCTGGTTTGTCCTGGATCTTCTTTTTCTTTTTAATGGATACAGTCTATGCTCTTGGATATGTCAGAGCTTCCCAGAGTATCCAGTGGGCTGTGAGCAAGACCTACAGCTTTGTCTCAGAGGAGCTGTGGTGTTTAATTTGTGGCATGTTAATTACTTGGAAATTCCATTACCAGAGGTCTAGGACACCAGGATGGGACTGAGTTGGATGTTGAACAATAGGTCCCAGTGCTGTGTCTTGTTTATTAAGCTCTTTACTAAATTTGGTTCATGCAGAACATGCAGTGTGAAAAACACTTCCATGTGAATATCTATTAAATATTTCCATTAAAAAAAATAGTTATAGTGATTACAAACTCTTGAAAATAATAGTGTGCCATTTTCTTTGAAATGAAAGAAAAGGTTTCAACCTGAAAGAGAAATTCTCTTACCCTGTAGTTTTGTAAAGGTAATCAAGTAACCCAAGGTGTGTGGGTTTCTGCCTCATAACTGAGCTTGCAGAGGTTAGATAATGTCCTTAAAAATCCCTTGCTGAGTGGACAAACTACATGTGCAGTAAACCAAGACTTTGTAGCTGCTGGACTTTGGGGTGATGTCTGGACAGCTGAAGGCTCCTGCAGTGTGTTTGTAGAGACACAGCTTTGGAAACACCTCAGCTTCCAGAACACGGCCCTGCAAAGCTTTCTGGTCATAAGAGCTTAGCATAAACTGCCCTTTAAATCTGAAGTATCTTACACTCGAATTGCACTCTCTGGTATCAATAACAACTGAGGTGAAAATTGTGGAAATTTTGATTTCATTTTGCATGTTAACATGAACTGTAGCTGAATTTCACTGATATTCAGAGAACTGAGAGTTTACCCTTCCCAAGATCTAAAACTATTACAGAAACCCTAGCTTTAAAAACGTATCACACAGAGGAATTTCATCATCAGAAATGGCATCACAGATTTTCAAAGCAGACCAGTACTAACACTGTGAGCCTCTGTGGGAAGTTTGTTTGCATTGTCCCAAGCCCAGGCCCCCTTTCCTTCCAGCTACCACCACTGTGACTTGATTTCTGCTTGGGGGACAAACAAAACACCTCCTACCAACCACTTGGCCTTTTCTTAAAAACCTGGGTTAGTCACAGGTGAGATATTTCCCAGGTGTGAGCAAACCCCAGTTTTGGGGAGCTGGAGGGATGCCCAGCCAGGACAGAAGGGTGTGAGGTACCTGTAAATGATGCACGCCGTGTTCTGGCAGGTGCTGCAGTTGTTCAGGTCCTGCCCAGTGTGGTAGAAGTTACGCCTGGAACACACAGCAGGTCATGAGATGGGGAGTTACAGATGCAAGGACACACCTCTGATTCTTTTATGAACTAAAACCATCCTGGTCACAACTTCTGTTAGCCCTACCAAAAAGTCTAGTAGCAAATTCTAAGTTGGAAGGTTTCTTTAAAAACCCCAAACCTTGTGAGCCTTGTCTTGCCCCTTTCCCAGCTGATAAGAGTTCTGGTTGTTGGTTCTGGCATGAATATTTGTTCTGGAAACACATAGACATGAGACTGTTTCTACCAAACACATTTTCAAGTATTTGAAAATCCATGCATTTGCTGAATCAGTCTGATCTCTGTCCTTATGCTTTGCAGTCTTCCCTTTACATGTTTCCTCATTTGAGTATAACCAAGTCAGATTTTTACTGTGGATAAGATACAAATTTGGAGTGTTGAGAAAACAACAAAAGTGACTTTTCATGCTTAACAACAACTATAACTGAAATACTTTTATGTTGGAGAGATCTGCATTAGAAACAGGCTGAGATTAGTAGCTCATTGTGTCTGAAGGAAGTGTAACACTTATATTTAACAAATTTTATTTGAATTAGGGGAGATCAGTTGGTACCAAAATAATTTTCTGATTGTTTTGGGAAAAATGGCAGTTCATGTGATTGTTGTGCTGTCTACCCAAGTGCTTGGAACATTCAGTGACATGAACCTGCCAAGGAGGATTGAAGCTTCTCATTGAATCTCAAAGAGACACTTCAAGATATTTGACAATTTTTTTTTTCTTCAACCATGTGGTAAATGAACAGAAACTGATTATAAACATTGCTGTATAATCTGACTGTGCTTCACTGTAAATTAGTCTTTGCTCTGGGCAGATTTGCAAACATAATTGGAACCTGTGCAGTCTCCATTGAGAGCTGCAGGGGAGGAGGAGTGGGGGCTCTTTTCTGTCACTTCCTAAGGAACCACAGTTGGGTTGGATGAAGGTTACAAGAGATAAATTACTCCTGACCTTCAGACATGCTTGGATCCCTGCCTCGAATCTTGCTTCATACCTGAATTTTTGGGGTTTGGAGTGTTGTAAATGTTTTTTTGCATTTTTCTCTTTATCTTATGTGGATTTCGTCTTTTGTGTTTAGGCTATTGCAAATTTGGTGCTAGAAAATCCTATGGAACCATCCTCTGAGGGAGGGTAGCTGGCACTGAATTTTATGGCAAAAACATTATACAGAACAAGACTGTATGTGGGTGCAGTGGAAGCTAGCAAGAGTATTTTCATGCTAACATCCAAATGGACATTACTGGTTAATATTTCCAGATAAAAAAGGTAATATGTATGGAGTAAAATCACAGGCCAACTTTATTTACTTAATTTCAAATTTTTAATGAGTGTAAATTCTTATTTGAATTCTGAATTGTAACGTTATTCAAAAGAAATGCAGGAAGTTAACTTCAATTCCCAGTTAAAATACTTGGAAAAAGAAAAAAAATCCTTCAAAATAGATTTTTTTTCTCTTTTTTTTCCTTCAGAAGCTGGAAGAAAATTGAGGTATATATTAAGCTGTGGCCACAGTTAGTTTTATCCTGAGAGTTCTGCCCATGTGAGAACAAGTGATGATGCTGGGTGGTGTGAGCATGGCAGTGTCATACTCTGGGCTATTTCTGCAACTGCACCTACACAAAACCCTCAGTGCAGCCCTCTTGTGATGTTTGCACAGTTTGTGGAAATGTGGACTATTACCTGATTCATTAATTAATTGTAATTAGCAAATACAATTGATACCCATGGTGCAGTTTTGCACACATAAGTGATTAATCTACGTGCATCCTGTGCTAAGGATTAAAGTAAATGTAAGGTAACATAGTCTTCTTGTTGTTTTGTCTTTAAAAAAAAGAAAAAGGGAACCATAATTCCCTCGATTTTCTTCTGAGTTTTTCAAAGATAAGTTGTTTGAAGGATATACTACTTTACAAAAAACCAGGACATTAAATTGTACCCTAGGTGCAATTACTGTAAAAGATGCTGTCAATAGATTGGAAAGCTCTATTAGGATTCTCTGAAATCTGTTTTGAGCATAAAAATATTTAAAATTCTGTATTAACTTTTCCAATCTTTAGATGTTAGTTGCATTTTTGGTGTTATTATTTTGGGGGATTTTTTTTATAATGCCTAATAATGCATGAATACTGCTTGCAGCCTTGGCTACCAGTCCCTGTGTCACCATACTGACCATAACTACAGGTAATGCTTTGTTATGGGGTTGCAGAGAGGGGCCACTCTGAAATCTGAGGGTCTGAAGTGAGTTCTTGTTGGCACCCTTCACATTCTCTCTCTTCAGTTCTCAGTCTGTGTATCTGACCTTGCTGTGCTTTGAAAACCCTAAATCTAAATGAAAAAGGGAGTTGTTAAACTGTGTCTTGCACTGGGTTTAGTAAAGGCAGTGACAGCTAAAGCCAGACTATGAAGGGCCTTCCTTCTCTGCTGAGGCCCAAACACCACAAAAGGGTATAAGCACCATTTTTGCAAACTCATCTTTAAATACCCAGAGAGCTGTGCTTTTCAGCAGCACAGGTTAAAAGAATGCTAACATCTACTTTACACTTCAGATGAATTTCTAATATTAAAAATGAACCATACCCTTCACTGAGGGCTCTGGATTTTTCCAGGTCTTGGATTACATTCAAAAGGACTTTAATCTTCTCCTGGTTGGACTGCAAGGATTCCTCTACAGACTGCAGCCTGCCTTGTAGGGCACAGAGCTCTCCATGTGCCAAGTGAATTTGATTTATTTCGTTAATCTCTTTGTTGCTTTGTGGGTTTATTTCATTCCTTGGCGGATAAGACTTTACATGAAATCCTTCTAAACAGCTGTTGCACTGGGAAACATCTGGCTGGGTGGAATTTTTCTCGATTTCAGTGGTACGTGGCAGACATGGTTTAGATGCATTGCTGCTGGTCAGTGACACCGCTGGGTGATCATCCCTTGGTAATGTCACACAGCTGGAATCTGGCTTGTGCTCTCCTGCCTGCTGACAGTCTCTGAGGGAACAGGGAGAGGAGCTGGGATTTGATGGAGGTGACAGTGGAGTAGTTTCCTTACTGCTGGCATCTTTGCTGGCCACAGGCAGCTCAGAATCACTTTTGTCCTCTTCCCCAGCAGCACAGGGAGGGTGATGTTCACTGCAGTTCACAGAATTGCTGAGGCAAGGCTCTGCTTTTTCAGAATCAGATGACAGTGTGCTGTTTTCCTGACTTTCATTGCTGTTGATGGCGGTAGAAGAATGCAGTGAGTTACTTGAAACCATGGTTGTGTCTGGTGCATCCAGGGAAACGTTTCTGTCTTGTGGAAAACTCACATGAATGTATTCAGGCACCTGTGTGGACGCAGTGGTCTTGTCTGACACTGAGGAATCAGCTGAGTACACCGGCCCATTGCTTTGTGCTTTTGATGGTCTTTGACCCAAGCCCACCTCGCTATTCCTGCATCCATCCTCCAAGGGATCACTTATTCTTAAGTAACAGAGCTCTGAAGACAGAATGTCTGGTTCACAAAGATTGCCATTTACCTGGATAGATTTTGCAGGCTCTGCTGGCATTTCTGTCAGTGATTTGCTTACTGTCAGCTTTTTCCTTTTAAAAACGGGGAAGTGTTTCCTGAGGCTGGGAGAAGTTTGTATGGCAATATTCCGAAGCCCCTTCTGAGCCCTTGGAAAAGTTGGAGACTGAGATAGCAAAAAACAGTGATCCCTAAATATTTCTGTTTTTCCAGTAGTGAATGCTGTGTCTCGGGCAGGATTGGCTTCCAGCCCTGCCTTGGGGCTCACCCCATCGTCCTTGAAGCGAACTTGCTGGGATTTGGTCCTGCGGTGCTGGGGGTGTCTCACAAGATCCACTGAGTCCAGGCTGTTCCTTTTCAGTAGCACTGGTCTCATTTTCATGTTTTGCTGGGCCATTGAATCACAATTTAAAGTCTGCAAGTAACGTGTTTCTTTGCGACCCATTTCATTTGTCATCTGACCTGGATACTGATGTTGTTCCTCGGATACAAATGAACACCTCACTTCTGGAGCTGACCATTCTTCTCCTCGTTATTATGTGTATTTTCAACTGGCACGTTCTCTTTAGGGATCCTCTTTCACATTTAATTGCTGATTAGACCAAAAACTAAGATAAATTAAATATAAAATTTAAGGAAAGGTTTCTTGTAGCTCGGGAATGCAGAAATGCTTCTGCCTGCAGCCAACATGGTCTTTGTACTACAAAATTGCAACAGGCTGTTACACTTCCAGTGAACTAATTTAAATTTAAAGGTAGGGTTGAGTCTATGGCTTTCCTGGTGGCTCTTATTTGACAGCAGCTCTCCATTAGGGACCCAGCTTTTATTTTCTGATGGACCAGTCACATATGTTTTATTTGCATGTTGTCTAAACAAGCATAATAACTTTGGGGGACATTTTCATTTCTGATGCATAGTTTTACCAATGGAATACATCCATTAATACCAAACTGAATTACTTTCTTTAGAGATAGTTGTTCTTCCTCAGCCATCTTTTTAATTTTCCAACTGAAACTAATCTTCCCAAACAGGTAAGGAAAAAGTAAGCACTTCTGACCAGGGAAAAATACAGCATCCAGTGGGATTCAGTGAGAGATGTTATTGAGGTGTGGTTGTTGCTGCAGTTCTTGCAAACACAAGGAAATCATATCCAAGGGGTTGGCTCACTTCTGGAAAGAGGAGAGGTCCAGGCTGAATAACCTGTGAAAGCAGAATAGCAGAAAGTGTTTCCTGAAAATCAAAAGACAACAGTTGTAGCTGAACAAACTGACATTTTCTTCTGCTCTCTCCCAGTAACTTTCCATCATCACTGGTTCTGTAACTTTGGCAATCAGATAATTGTATAGAAACTGAAAAATGTTTTAAATTTTGAGGAGCCTAAAGTCTTTTTTTGTATGAAGTACAATACTCAAGAAATGGATATATGTGTTTATATACAACAGATACAAAATATCATAGGCCTGAATCTGGTCCCAAATGCAGATCTTAAAGCTTAAGTCAGATTTGAAAATGGCCATTAAATCCTGTAATGGATGAAATATCCAAAACTGAACAATACAAAGGTGAGAACTGAACAATACAAAGGTGAGTTCTTAATTTGGAGGCGAGTTGAGGGGTTGGGGTTTTCTTGTGGTTTTTTTTTTTTTTTTACTTGTTAATTTTAGTGTTCAGATTTGAGTACAAGAATGCAACTAAATTCCCAGCATAGTGGTAACTTACTATGAATCCTGTTCCCTGTTAATTCACTGGTCATCTCATTAGTCTTACTACTTCCATTAGCTCAGAACATTTTATTTAAGCATTGCACAGATTTTACCATATTTAATTTACAAGAATTGATGAGATGGGTGCAGTGGGAGAGATCTTTTTACAGAACGTAGCAAACTGTTATGTAGCATCATGTAACATTTAGGCACTGTAATATAATTTAAGCAAAGTAATAATGTGAAATTACTCTATTATAAAGTTTTAGAAGAAAATGAGTTGGAAGATTTCACTGCAGAGAGAAATGTCACATAAGATATTGAGGAAATAAATATGTGCATTTATACCAAATTTTACTTTTGTGATAAGCATGAAGTCATGGAAATCTCTGCACTGCTTGTGCAGTGGAAACAAGTATCACAATAAACAAGCCCAACAGTTTCTGCAAACAACATTCCAGTGCCAAGTTCTAAGTTCTCACATCATCCACTAATTACCAGAGACTTTTTACAGTTTTGTTTGAGAATTTATCCAAATACTGCAGTAGCATTCTCATCACAGCTGCTGTGCTCCAGGCAGATGGAGGACTTTAAAAGTTATACTTGTCCAATTAAATTCCGAAAGAAGCTTTAGAAAGATAATCCTTTGTGTTTTAAATAAAAGTAAAAAGCCCTTAAGGGTTTTGTGAGAGCTCTCTCCTTTGGCTGTAGAGGCATTTGAGCTACATTCTTGCATTCTGAATTTGAAAATAACTATCTTAACTCTGTTGGTTTTTAGCTACCTTGGCATCCAGTACTCCGAGTTTACTCTGAATTGCAATGAACGTTTCGGTGCTGTTGTTTATTCTAAATCAAGCTGAAAGGAAAAAATGTATATAGCTAGGAATGTTCAAATATTTGGATTGAAAACCCAGACTAGTGAATTTCAATGAGTTATTGGTGTCTGTGCTTGAGTTAACAAATCAGTGCAACATTGCCTATTACTAAGTTTAAATAACATTTTCCTTTGCCCAGCATCTAATTCTTCACTCTTTCCTGACACAGCAATTTAGAGTTCTTGTTTTGCTCATTATTTCACATTGGCTGAAGTAGGAAAAATCTGAAGGATCCATTTCATAGAAATGCTTTCAATTTATTAATTTAACTCACTTCACTCATAAAAAAATAAGATTAAGTCAGTTTTAAATTTATGTCTTGTCGTAATAACAGTTTCAGTAGAAGAAATTTACTGAGGTTTAATGTCCCACTGCTCCATGACCTCCCATCCAGCTCTCTGGCCTCTTCCTCCACATCCCTTCCCAGGCCAGCTGTGCCAAGGCAATGCCTTGTCTGGGGCTGCTTTGCCCAATGAACCTCATGGGTTGTTCCAGTCTCTCCAGCCCCTGTTGGATCAGAGCCCCCTGAGGAGCTGGGGAGTTCATCTTATTTTAAATGGTGCCCATCCATGCTGCTCTTTTCAGTGTTCTGGGTATGCAAATCTCACTGATGTTTTGGCATTTTTTTTTCTTTTAGGCTTGGCTGATGCTTTTAAAGAAAATCTTGATTTTTAAGGTCTCTGCATGCTTTGCTTACACAATTCTTAGTGGTGGTAGTTACTCCTCAGTGTAGATTTATCCTTGCTCCAGTGTAATTTGTATCCCAGGGAGCAGCAAGTGAACCCCCTAAAGAACACTCAGGTGCAAAACCTGCCCCTCAAACAGAAATGGAACTGGAGTCCAACCTGGGATTGTGGGTTTGAGTTCTTAGAAATGCACTCACAGCTTAGTTAGACTGTCAGGCAGAGAAAATTTAACAAGACAGAGGTATTTTTTATATAAATATTTTCTATCATTCCTGCCACTGTCTTCCCAATTTCTTCAAGAGAGTTAAAGGTATTTTTTTTTGTTCATATTTCAGTTTAATGACTGAAGCTGTGAGTAGAGAAGTGCAGCTGGTAAGGATAAATGGAGATTACAGGGAGCTGCATGGAGTGAAAATCCATGGAGCAAAAAACCATGGAGCAATGGACAGTTGGGATTTTGGAAGAGAGCAGATGTGTGAGTGGTGGTTCTGGGGGGATTCTGCAGTTTGTGGCAAAAGTTACATACTTGACATGGTTTTCAAACTCTTTCAGCTGCAGTTGGACACCTTAATTTTCCATTTGATTAGCTTGCTCAAAAAATAAGTGTTTTTCCTTATAGTGAAAGTGGGATATGAATTTGTGGTATTTTGTTTTTCTTTTATGCATGTTTTAAAGCCAATATTTCTTGAAAAAAAATGAGGAAGACATCTTTCAATAAAAAAACGAATTAGGTAGAAGTATTTTGTGGGGGCTTTCAACAGGAAGGTGGTTAGTGTAATTTGCCTTCTACTTTGGAGCATCCACACTTTAAATTTCCCAATTCACTCTATGGAAGAGGGTTGGAACAAGTGGATCTTTAAGGTCCCTTCCAGCACAGACTGTTCTGCTCCTGTGATAGGTGACAGCTGTAATAACTGTAGGATAATGTATTCACACTCAGCAGTTTTCTGTCAGGTCTGATGTGTGATTTGCCCTGTATAACACAGCTTTTCTATGATGCACACTTGATGGACATTTTCAGTTTAGAGAGGCAGCTTGCTGTATCTAATTATGGGGTTTTTTGATAATAATCTGTTTCCTAGGCAGGAGATCATCAGTTTCTAGGAAATTTGTGTGACTCTTCCCTTCCCTTCATGTTGTAAGACTTTCCAGGATTGCTGAGCTGCTGCTCAAAGTGGGGGCTGATGTGAACTGAGTGCTTGTCAGTGGTTATTTAATTCTAAAAAACAGCCTGGCCACTGCAGAGCTCTCCTTCTCTGCAGGTCCACCCCTGCTTTTCAAAATGAAAAATTAACAGCTGTAATGCACCTTTTTTTAGTTACCAAGTCTGAATTAAGAATGTTAGTGCTTTGGTTTGGATGTTGCTTTTCTTCCACTTCATTTTCTGTCTCCATCAGGAACTTGGGCAATAGCTGTTGGCCAAGCTGCTTAATTTAGTCACAGCTCTTTTTTGCATAAAAGTGATGTTGGGTTTCTTTCCTCAAAATAATGAGAGATGTTGAGGATAAGTTTAGATATGTTTCTGAAATCCCTGGAGACTGCAGTGTAACATTCCTCAGCAGCTAGCACGGAGAACTGGAGATGGATTTGAAACCATTGCAATTGGATGATGCTGAAAATTGCCTCTTTTTCCTGTTCTTCTTTCTCGTAGAGGGAAATGGATGGAAATGTGCTCAGAGTTACAGAGCAACTGCATGCAAGGAGGCCTCTGAAGGGAGCATTTTCAGATGAAAATGGGTGACAGATGCAGAGCCTATAAAGTAGAAACAATCCCCCAGAAGTGCAAATTTGCAGCTTATTGTGATACACAGGAAAAGTTGGCAGGGAACAGGAAAGATGAAACTGTTGAGAGAGATTTTTAAATGGCCTCTGTGTACAGGGGCCTGCTGTTGATCACAACAAGGAGTCTTATTGCTTTGGGTCCCAAGGAATAAAGCACAAAACTATTTATGAAAGTAAATGTGTTTATTATAAGAGATGGAATAATTTGTAGAAAGCAGTTTTGTACCTGGAGCTTTCTCCAGTGTCTGGTGTAATATTCTTCTATTTCTTACTCTAATTGGGCAGTACCCAGAGTGTTTGTGTTGGTGTGCACAGCCACACAGGAGTTCTCTGCATGTTCCTCTCTCTGCTCTGTTTTCCCCTGAGCAGTGGTTTGGCAATGCTGAAGGAACAGTGGTTGAGCAGCTGAGAAAAAGAGACTGAAGGCAAGAACTCTTTTACAAATCCTGCTGGTGAGTTTTGTAAGCCAGCTCCAGGTGGGATCAAGGTGACTGGAGAAGAGGATCTAACACAGATAAGGAATACAGGGTAGGATGGAAGTTTCTGTCCTCAGAAAGGAATATTTCAGTGATGGAAGAGATTATAAGATTTTGTCTCTGGTTAATTTTACAGCAAGATTTGAAAATTACTTCAGGTTGGTGAGATTGGGTAGAGAAGATGATGTGATATTTACTGCAGCAGAAAATGGACTTAGCTAAGCAAGTTTTAGGGATGAAAATGGAGTGTGGTTTGCCTCTAATTTGATTGAGATGATGCAATGCCATTCCACATGAAGTGCTGAAGATGCACTAAAAAATAAAACCATGATGATCTTATTTCTGAAATAATTTTCAGAACTATGGTACTTGAAATCCCTTTAGTCTACTTAAATAAAAGTGCTTTTCCTTTGAAGAGGTGATACATTCCATTTGCTTTCTCAGAAAAAAAAAGGGGTTCATGGCTTAGAAAACATTTTTATCTCAGTATTTCTTCTGGAGCGTACACTGGAAGTTGTTCATGCAAGGTTTGGTGTCAGGAGGTAAGACACAACTCTTTATTCACTTAAGACAGAAGGATTTCAGTCACATATTTATATATAGATGCAAGTCAGATGTTTTTTCAGTGATAGTTTGCAAAGATGAGTGTACTTAAAACAGAGAATTTTTCTCTTGAAGAACTGCTTGAATGCCTACAGGGAGAGGGAAGTTATCCAACATGACAGGCTGGTGAGCTGGAAAGTGTCCAAATACTGGTTCATAGCACAAAATTTCAGTGCTCTTCCTTGTATAAGTCTTATCAGTTGGAAAAATATTGCTAAGTACATGATGTTTGTATCAAAGTATGCACAGATTTTACATTTTAGATTAATGAAGGTTTGAATTCAGGCTTAATTAAATGTTAACAGACCTACATGTAGATCTATAGGTAACCTGTGCCTAGGCAGGTTTGCACCTCAGGCTGCTTTGGAGACCTCAGCATTTGGTTAGAGACAGATTAGTTCATAAAAATGACCTTTTGAACTTTCTCTTTGGTTGTTAATTATATTGGCTACACTTGTTAAAACAGCAAAACTTAATATTTTTTCTCAAGTAGCAAACTGAAAAGCTGCATTTGCATGGTTCCTGTGTGACAGGCTGCCACTGCCCAGCACCTTTCTCCTGTTGAGACACTGTTACAGCAGGAAAAACCATTTAGAGCCAGTAGAAAGGGCTCACTGTGACTTCAACACTTGACTTGTTTTCAACATTACAGTATTTATTTAATTCTAAGAAACAAGTTCTGAGTGTACTTGCTGCAGCCCCTTAGCTTTCAGTTGGTTTCTGGGGTTTTTTTCCAATTAATTTATCACTTCAAATCAAGAATGACATGGCAAAGCTGAATCCCAAATTATTTAGCAGTCTGCTGTGCTGCAGCTGTGTGTAATGCCTGGTAAGCACTGCATGTTCAGTTATGATTCTGCAGGATCTCCATAACTTTTTTGCCACTATATTCTGTGGGAGTATTGAAAAAAAATGTAAGGAGTCAACTGTTACTCTCACTTTTATCACAAACCTGGGTATGTGGGGAAGCAGTGAGAGAAGAAACCATGCCAAGCTCTTGCTGAAATGTTGTCCCATGGTTTCTGTTTCCCAGGGAAGCCCTGGAACCTGGGGGGGAATATTGTGCCAGTTCTCATGGTGGCAACAGGGCTGGAATTTCCAATTGCATCTCAAGGCTTTTTTACCTGCATTCCTCCAGCCCAGTGAGTGACATGAGGAATGTGAGGGGATATTTTGTCCTCCACAGATGTGTTTTGTGTACTCAGCTGAATACCCCTGGCTGTGCCTCTTCCTAGATGCCAGTTTTGAGAAACATTTTTGGTTTGGGGGAGTGGAACTACTAAGGCAGCTCAGACTGGGCTTCCCCAGTAACTGCAGGAGAGCCTGAAGTGTGCAGGGGTTGGCTTTGGCAGGGTGTCTGCAGGGACTGGCACTTCCCACAGGCTCTCTGCTTTGGCACAAAGAGCTACAGGTGGAGGGCAACTGGAGGTGGGGATGCACCGAGCTGGGGACTGAGAAAATCTCTGCTCAGCCATGACCACGGCTGTTTTCAGTGGCAGAGGAAGCTTTTCTCAGGTTTTATCACTGCAGTGTGGTCTGCCCAGTCAGGCTGGTGTTTTGGCACAACTCCTCTTTGAATGTTTACAAAACGGAGCTGTGATACAATTGGCAGTAAGGTTGGTGGTTCAACTTGTGTGCAGTTCTGTGTGAGTTCTGTTTCATTCTGTCCTCAACCCGACAGGAGCCAGAATTATCCATTCTGGAGGACTGGTGAGGAGTAGAACAAAAGAGAAACCCCTGCTATCAGTAACTTTACATCAAAATACAGCAGCCTGCAGATGTTGGAGGGTTCAGTGATGAGTATTTGAGGGGTTACAATTAAATAGATGAGAATTGCATGATAAGAAATCTTTGCACATGTTTGTTCTCTTCTGACTTTGCAGTTGCAAATTCTGGTTCTGTTTCGTATCATCGGTAGTGAAGGCATTCAGGAAATTCAAAATGCAGATTTATAAGACTTAGAAGTATTTGGTAGGAACACAACTCTCAGTGTCCTGTCTATTTAACAACTCAGCAGCTTCAGGCTGCAAATGAATATCAGGGAGGGACAACACAGGGATGTTTTATTTGTGTCTGGTCTGCTGGGCAGGGCTTCTCTGTAAATCCATGAGAAAGGCAGCAGGTTTATTCTCTTTTATGAGCATTGTAAAGGTAGTTTTTAAAGTTGTGTTTTAAGTCTACTTCACCAACTTATGCATAATTCTCTGTGACTTTATTCTTTCATTTTATACAGCACTTCTGTCCTGTATATTTAAACAGTCTGTAGTTTAATGTTGTTTGTGAGGTGCACAGATTATTATTATGCAGGGCAGGTGCCTTTAAAAATGAATTGTAGCATCATTATTTCCTGACTATTACCTTTTCTAAAGGTAGAGAGAACTTGCTTTTGAAAAGCCTTGCTTTTTGTGAGGTAAGGATTTGAAAGAATACCACTTCAGTTAATTATTTATAGCCTGAAAAATAATATAGCCTTAAAATTGCTCTCCAAGCTTTGCTCCACTCCCCATGTAAGGAGCACCAGGAAAATGAAAGTTTCTCTGCAGCTCAGGCTTTGACAGAGACCCATTCTAAGTTACAGCATTATTACCATGTGCAGCATTATTTTATATTATTAAATTATTTATGGCTAGATACTGTTTTTTCTTCAAAGCAATAGAATAAAATTCAGTCAAAACTTGTCCCACTGGGTAAGACAAACAACTGGCTAATTTGTACTTCACACTTTATTCAAATAATATTCTTTTATTTTTACCTTATTTTTGGTGGTCAGTGCTGGCTTGGGACAGATTATGAAAGCCAAAGTTGTTTCCGTACTAACAGCTACTGAGAAATGTAGGAATATGGAGACTTCAAAAAAATGCCAAGCAACTTTTTTTCCTGATGTTTAAAAGAAAATGTGTATTTCTTCTTTACCCAAAGCTTGTTTAGTTTCTCATGAAGTTGGAAGCAGCCTGAGTTACAGAAGGATTGGCCACTTGGCTGGAACTCCAATGGCCTTGATGCCTGAAGGGCTTAGGGTGATGGGTTAAAAAACCATCAGAACTAGAAGGGTAAATTTACAGTTTTTCTCTCAACTTTGTAACTAATTGTTTCTCTATATTCACCTCTTAATCTTGATATTTTTTGTTATTTCTTAATATTAAAGAAATATTAATGTAAATAATTTCTTAAATATATAAATTCTCAGTGTAGAGAAACTGAGACTCTGCATTTTGAGGTTATTGTTGGAGATGCCACAGCACTCCCAAGGGCTGAGGTTCAGTAGCTGGGGGTCTTGGGCACAGTGCATAACTGCCTCCAGAAAGAGAGGAGGGGGGAAATTCTGTGCAAAAGTGGTGCCTAAGGAGGAGGAAATAGTGCATAATGAGATAATAATTATGACATTTGAGAGGAATTCAATCCCATGGCAGAAAAGGTGAGGTGATGATACTTTCCCATGTGTTGAGATGGGGAGAGGGAGGGATCTGGTAAGGCACTGAGGTATATTCATATTCATAGGTATATTCATGTCCTGCTGGGCACATTTAGCATCAGGTGGATCTGGTGTCTGCTCTGTCCTGGAACATGTCCAAAGAGCAAAGGAGCAACCATGGTTTAAAAAAATAAATCACAAAAGTGTAGATGAACATTTCACTCTCCTCTTGGGAGAGGGGATGCTTCACCTTGTTGAGTTTTCAGAGAGGGAGGAAGGTGACCCCTTGATGACCTGCTGGTGGTCACTGAAGGGAAGATCAACATCTCTGGACACTCCAAGGGCTCTGAACCCTGCTGGAGAAATGAACACCTCCTCTGACAACAGAAGCTCTTGTTGCAGTGATGCCAAGGGCAAAACAAAAGCCTGGTTGTTTCCTTGCCTTTCCCCATTTCAGGTATTTCTTAATATCTCTACCTTATAACTTATTTTATATTTTGTATAAATTCAAATTTTATTTTTAGCTTGCAAGGTTATATTTAGATAGTCAGAGAAGTTAATAATTGATGATATGTCTAATAAATCTGCAGTGCCCTGAGCTGTGTGGCACCTGCATGTCACTCAGCTTTGGGGTTTTTGTTGTTCAGTCTTTACTGAGGCTGGCAGTTTGAAGAAGTCCAGAAGTTGTATTTGGGAACTGCAAAAAGCCTAACTAAAAGGCTGCATGGAAATAAGTATCTTCAAAAAATTTTTGTATGCTCAAATTATTTTTCCATAAGTGAGGGCAATTAATTTCAAAGAAGACAGGAGATAGAAGACATGCAGCATTCTGTAGGAATTAATAGAAATTTCAATTCCTCGTAGGTTTTGAAGTATGTGAAGTCCTTAGAAAATAATATGCAAGTTAATTGCATAAGCAGATGCATATTGCCTTAAACTCACTTTCCCTGTGCTTTCTGATCCTCTTCTAAGCATAAGAATGAGGAATGGCCCAAGTAATTGAGTGTTTTACATGATTGTATCATCTCTAGTTGGAGAAGAAAAGAGCAATCTCTGAAGTAGTTACATAATATGGAATATGGCCTGCCCTGTCTCAGGGAAAAAGATGACCTTTCCTGCTCTTTGTATTCCTGGGATGATTTCCTGGGGCCTGTTAGTGAAATATCATCAATTTTATAGAAGTTACTTCCTTCCTTCCTTATTTCATATGAGCACTGTGTTGCCTTAATGGCCCTGCAATGAGGTTATTTTCAGAAAATTGTAGTGTTTTTTATTTAAGAGAATAATTTCATTGCAAAAGGTCTCCTTGGGAATAGCTTCAGGTTCAATTTGGGTAACTAGCAGTGTGACTCAAGCAAAATACTGAAATGTATTCCTATGTTATTAAGAAGGCAGGTAAAACATGAAGAACTTAGGCGTGGTTGTGTCTTGCTTCAGACCTCACTGGGCATGGAGTTTTTCCAATGTTTTCCAAAAAAATTTAAACAAGAAACCAAATGAGTACCTTGCCATGAAGCTGAGCAAGGCAGGCAACCCAGAAGCTGTTAGAGAGGCTTGGGTTGGGGTTATCACACAGCATGTTAGCTGCATAAAATTCAGATGTGTGTGTCAGGCTTTTATTGGTTGGTTGGTTTGTTTGTCTTGTAAAGTTAAAAAAAAAAAAACAAACCAAAACCTTGAAAAAAATTGATAGAGTCCACAGAAATGTTGCCATGTGTAATCTGTCAAGATTGTTTTGTTTTCCCCCTAAGTCCAGAAAAAGAGTTATGAGGCAGGAATGTCTGCAGCCTGAGGGCATGTGTATCCTTGTGTAACAGGAATCAGCCTAGTTCAGGGGCAACATCCTTTCCTTTTCTTAAAAAAATAAGTTTCCTATCTTGATAGAGATGTTTGCGATCCTGCTGTCACTTGTTTTGAACTGAAGAACTTTCAGAAAATCACAGCATTCTCTGAGCAATTTCTGTTGCAATAATTTAGATTTAGCAGACTAACAAGGCTTATTTTCAAACCCTTTGCCATGTCCCCAGGACATTCCACAGGTCTGCACATCGGGCTGTTTCCCCCTTTAATTTATGAGGAAACCCTGGTGGCCCCAAACCTGTGGGGACACCCCTGATGCAGCACTTGGAGCCAGCAGCAGGGAAATCCTTTGGACAAGGGCTACACTTGGGGTTTTCCAGCTGCTGGCAGTGGGCAGCCCAAATCTCTCTGCCAGCCCACTGCCCACTTCCTGCCTGCTGACATTCTCCAGTTTCTTTGCCACCAAAGCCCCACACACTGCTGGGAAATCCTGGAGGGTGTTCTTCAATTCAGCAGAGTGCAAGTTCTTTTTCTGTCTTCTCCCAAATCCCTGGGAATACAATACTGGTTTCCTGTTTTCAGGCTTGAATGCTCTGTTCTTCCAGAGCATCTGTACCTTGAGCTGTACAAACTGCCAGGGCAGACTTAATGTCCTGGAACTCTCTAATTGCAGCACAGGCAGTTGGACTCTTATGATAATCTGGAAGGGCTGAGGGAACTCCACTACTGCTCCTGTATTTCAAATTTCCTCCTTCTCTACTGCCTTATCCATTCACCATCAACCTATGAACAATATTATTTCTCCTCTTATTTGCTAGTAGCCTTTTATATATATATATGTGTATATATGTGTATATACCTATATGTATATATATACCTATATAT
>JACBWW010000051.1:3990319-4189120 GCA_020086605.1 Lanius collurio
TGTAGGTATATATGTGTATATATACCTATATATATGTATATATACCTATATGCATATATACACCTATATATACATATGTGTATATATATGTATATATACCTATATGTATATATATGTATATGTATACCTATATATATGTATATGATTTGGAATTATTTGTTAAATATTATTAAAAGTTTTTAATGTTTGTTGTATTTTACAGTCTTGGAGGTCAAGACCTTGTACCAAGAAGAGATCAAATAAAAGACATTTTTACCTTATGTGACTACAGTGTCGTTTCAAAAAAGAAAAATGGCCTTGGTCTAGTAGAAAATGCTTTATTTTCATGTTTTCTAAATATAAGAAATTCTGTCAGAAAAACATTTTTCTTTTAAGGGAAATATTTAAGAAAACAAAATACTCTACATTTCTGGATTGCTGACACTGAGCTCTGCAGTCTAGGAAATCTTGTTTTAAGACACAAAAGATTAGCAGCTTCCTTTAAAAGAAAAACTGAGCAGAACAAGTTACTTTTTTTCCCTTCTTAATAAACATGCTTTGAATACTGGTCATAGTCTAAATGGAAAATTTGATTCCAGTCCCTCTAGCTCCCCAAACTCTTGCCTTAATATTATAATGTTGCAGCCATAGTTTGGAGAGTCAAAGGACCAGGAACACAAAATAGGTCACAAGATCCAGGTCTAGGAAGCTGTA
Organism: Lanius collurio; assembly: GCA_020086605.1. Classification (NCBI taxonomy): domain Eukaryota; kingdom Metazoa; phylum Chordata; class Aves; order Passeriformes; family Laniidae; genus Lanius; species Lanius collurio. The sequence goes on from JACBWW010000051.1 coordinate 3,991,013, forward strand.
ATGTACCATTCAGCTCAGTGGATTTATGTTAACTATGGGAAACAAATCTGTTTGTAAAACAAATCATAATGATATCAAGATATCTTATATCTCTTCAAATATCTTGGAAGTTCTTTTGGCTGTGTGACAGCACAGCACTGACCAAATGCTTGTTCTGTTCTCCAGCTCTGCAGAGCTAAAAAGACAGAAAATTCCCTGCATCACAACAGGTGCTTTGGGGTCAGTGAACTTGGCCAAGGGTGGCTCTACAGACCACGATCTAATCAGCTCCTGTGAGCAGACCTGGAACTGCTCTAATGGCACTAACACAGCAAATACAGGGGAGGTGGAGCTTGAAATGGTTCTAATCATAACTTTTTTCTGTGTTGTTAGATATGCACTGATGCTCCCACACACTCTGTATTGCAGTGACTAATCATAAAAATAAGACACTGTAAGACTGTTCAGGAGATGCAAACTCTAAATCTGATTTCTCTGGCACTCTCACTGATCTAGTTTGCTTTTATAAGGATGTGATTCTGCTTTTGTTTGTTTCCTGCTAGGATTGCAATTCCCTAACATGTATCTACACTCATTATTTCTGTTTGCTCTGTCCAGGAGAAGGTGTTGGCACCCTGGTTTCTTAGCAAGACAATCTATTTGAATGAAATCCTAGTTTAGTGATGAAGAAAAATAAATCTCTGCAAATAGCCTTGAATATTTTGGCATTAAAGTAACACAAGGAAGTGTCTTTTTGGCACACAGTCATCACCCTCAGAAGGAGTTCAGATGGTCAGATGTTGTGGCACCACAAAATATTTTGATAATCATGTTTGCAGAGTTGCTGAATACTGTTTGAAGCCCAGTTTGTGTTTGGGAAGACCTGTAGTAACACAGTACTGATACATCAACACTCACCCATTTTTCTGAGCATGGTTTTTGTTTGGGGTTTATTTGGGAGCAAGTTTTAATTTTAGAATAAGGATACAATTTGCTGTCAGATTTAATGCCAGGGGAGCAGAGGTGCTGCCTTTTACCATCCTAGTGTGTTTTCCAAACACCAGTGCAGGAGCTCTGTCTCATCCCATTGTGGTTTTAGGATTCGGAGGCTCCTGGATTGCAGTGATTGAGCAGCCAAGGGACAGTCACAGCCCTGATGGAGCCTAAGGCAGGGCAGTCTGGAATTCTTTACCTTTTACAGGCTTTTGACTGGTTTTCCTTTTTGTCATTTAAAAATATGGAAGAAAAACCAAGAGTTAAACTAATCCCTTATTTAGTTATTCAAAGAAATTTCAACCCTCATTTTCATTCTACTTTTATTGTAAGTATATAATAAATCCAGCTCTCAGGCTGGTGCTAGGTTATTAAAGGAATATTCCTTATTCTGCCAGAGCCTAGGGATAGAATCCCCCTCAAAATGACAGATTAGCATATGCACAAATAATTGATGCAGATAATGCTATTTGGGAAATTTCTATCTGTATGTTATCAGAGCATCAAGATTCTTTGTTTCTGTTGCATTGCAATTGAAATTAAATCAACTGGGACACAAGATACGTTCCTTGAGGTGACTCACACCTGAGGAGGATGCACAATTGGCTGTAGGTTGTGGAATACTCATTGACAGGACATTCTGTAAGTTTTGGAGTTTTATCCTTTCATTTTATACATGTGTTTCCAGAGGGTTTTCTTTCACTGAGAATTCCCTATGCTTTCTGTTAAACAACTTACCCAAGATTCAATGTGAAAAGCTCTCTGTTTTAGAAAGATTTGGGGGTTTGCTATGAATTTTTGGTTTTAGCCAGTTACCCTGCTAACCAGACTCCAACACATTTTTCAAGCTTAAACTGTTACGTAACAATTAAAAACTAAATAAAAGCCCTACTGGATATAATTTCAATATGAAAAATATTTCAGATACTAATTAAAACTTTTCTAACAGTTGCTACTTGTTATTAATCAAACATAGACAAACACAGTGGATAGCTTGGTTAGTGTAATGGATGTGAGTTGTTGAAAAATTATTTTTATTAGGCCCTATTTTCTTTATAAAATCGATTTAGAAGTAAGAGGGGAGTTTCTGGAGTGATATGACTTTCAACAGTTTTAAGTAGAACAATTGTGACAAAGCTTTGTTTTAGCCATTCACAAATATATTGAATTAACCTCATCTCCGATCAAGTCATTGAAATTCAATTTAATTTTTCTGTCTTCAGTAAGTGCAGCTGAAAAAGAACAAAATCAAATAGAGTGATTTAGTTCCGGGAATACAGGAGGTGGCTCTGTTTAGTTTTAAGGAAGTGAATCATCATCCAGGACATTTGTCTTCACATTGTATAAATTTAAAATACATGGCTTAGCAATAGAAGATGTTCTGCTCTTTGAAGAGCTTGGGTTGCTCAGTTCTGCTCTTTCTGACCTCAGGGTCCCTTGCAGCTGCTCTGTTCTGCAGTCTCCTGTTGCAATCCTGCCTGGCATGGTTCCTGCTGTTGGGTATTGCCCCTCAGGGCAGGGAATCCTTCCCCCAGCCCCTCTGCCACCTCCTGCCAGTTCCCAAGCTGGTTTCCAGTCCTTAGAAATGGACCAGATTGGCTGATCTTTGTTCCAGTAAATGAACCATGGATGATGTTTTTAATCTCACCCTTTGCCCGTGCTCAGTGTGTGCTCCCCTGTTTCTGAGGAACTCTCACTGCACCATCCCAGCGTGGTGAGGAGTCACTGGGACCTTGGCAGGACCAGCCATGCCCTGCCTGCTGGGCTGCACATCTGCTTTGGTGGCACCAGGGCACTGCAACAGCAGCTGGAATAAGAAATGCAGGAAATGAGCAGCCTGACAGCTTTGGGATGGTGGGGGTTCTCAGGGGCCATCCCATGTACCAGGGCAGGGAGTTCCCTCTGGAAGCAGCTGAAGTGATCATGGGAGGCCATCAGGGGGGTGCAGAGGAGGAGGGAAGAAGCTGCACAGAAGGCAAGGATGGAAGATTTCATTTGATAGGGCAGAGCTGAGGTCGGGAGTGTGGCAGCAGTTCTTAAGTGAGGAGGTAAAACAGATCAGGGTGGGGTTTGATAAATGGGATCTGGACAAGTTCAGTTTCCAAGCAATGATTTCTTGTTCCAAGTCACAGCACCATAGAAAAATCATGGAATATTCTGGATTGGAAGGGATTCACAAGGGTCATTGAGTTCAACTCTTTAGTGAATGGCCCATACAGGTATTAAACCCACAACCTGAGCATTATTAGCACCCTGCTCTGAGCAGCTGAGCTCATCCCAGGTCCTCTGACCTCACTGATTAATGTTATCCATAATTTGTTTTCAAATATGCCTTGAAGATGAACTCAAAGTTAATATTACAGGAATAGTAGTAAATCACACAACTGTGTTTGAACACAGACTTAAGCAGAAGTTAAATCAATTACAGTGGATTGTTCATATGAACCAGAGACAATGCAGAAATTCTGAAGTGGATTTATGGCACAAAACCAGTCAAAAAACAAAACCCAGCAGCAGCAAAAACATTGTAGAGAATGAAAAATCTTCTTTTTTGGAATATTGCTGGAAAATCAGTAGGAAGTTAAAAAATCCACCCCCTAAAAAAACATAGATGGCAAAGGATATATTTCATGAAAATCCAAGCTACTTTTATGTCCTACTATGAACCATTATTTTATTGCTTTTATTTATGTATGGAAAAGTCTTAAATGAAATAATACTGAAATTGATTTGTTTGTCTAACTTATAACATATCTTAAAATCTGCTGTTACTCTCTCATTGTGCTACAAAATTGTTCTGTATTATTCTACCTGGTGGTCCTCTGCTTTCATAGTTGTACATCCTTTTAGCTAAACCTTGTGATTGTAAGGAAATGGTAGAACAAACCAAAACAGCCCAGCATGTTTTCAGTCAGAAACCCAAGGCTGTCAGTGAGAGGAGGAAGCAGGACCTGTTCATTCAGCTATAAAACACAAGGAGACAGAACCAATGAACTATATGAATGTATAAATGGAAAATTAAAATCTCAGCCCCACTAAGAGTAGATGAATGTTGCTGTAAATGAATTATTAGTGGGATGTGCTCATTGGCAAGCTCCAGGTCTGTATGGATTGGGAGATATTCCCCATTTCACACGTGATGAATACTCGAGGTTGTTGCATAGCAGCCTGTCCTAATGTTTATGTATTTGTGCCTTTCCAGCTAGAAACAGTACATTTTAGGGCTGCACATGCATTGGCAGGGACATCTATTTCTGGAGAGAAACAGAACTACTGCATTAGCAATTTACTTGAAATTCTGCTTATTTTCCCCTCCAGACTGGTATTGTTTAGTATTTGCATAATATGATCAAGATGTTTGTTTCAACCTCTACATATGCCACAGTTCTCAAGGTTTAATGGGGTTTTCTGAGGAGCTGTGGCTTCAGCTACTGTGGTTCTTTGTGGCATCACTGAGCACCTTCCATCCTTGTAGTGGTGTTGCTCTTTAGCTCATGACACAGGACAGCTGTGATGACTCAATAGTTCTGAGAAGATGGTATTTTTGGAGACCTCAATAAAATGCCCGTGGTACAACATAAATATTGATGATTTTTAACACTTGGTTAAAATAGTTGATTGGTTAGCTTTTCTTTAATTATACTCAAGATGACATATTTATCATTTTTCCTCCAGAAAGATGTTTGTACTTATTTCTGAACAAAAAAAAAACCACATCCAAAACAGAGAGAACTCTTTGGTCCATAGAAATTCTTGGTGACACTCTTTACGTGTGTCATTTATAAAATTACTGTTTGTAACAATGAGTTATGAAACTTCTGGCTTATCCTAGAAGGGAGTTCAGAATTAAAGCTAATCTATGATTGCTGCAAACACCACAAAAAATGTTGGGTTGTTTGAATGAGTTTCTTTGCTCAGTTCAGAAAGCATCATCAGTGAGTGTGGGGTCACAAGTTGTGAGGATGGTGCAGAGTCCCTTTTTCTCACTCCCTTTGTGAGGGGAAGCAAAATGAGCATGTCCATGTGCCTCTGAGTTTACACTCAGCCTCTGTGCTGCTAAAGTGCTCTAATTATGAGGGTAAACGCTACTGAAGTGCCTACATTAAATAAATATCCCCCTGAGTCCTTCCAAAAGTACATCTGCATGAGGATTGCCTACCCTGCAGCCACTGAAACACTCCTGCTAGATTGGATCAGAATGTAGCTTCATTCCATGTTATTGTAGCCTCATCCCGTGTTATTTCTGTTGTTTTTTCAGTGCATTTGCCTCATCCTTGTGCTGCTGCTCTATTTGAAGTTACTACGGCAACCTGTCACCATCTGCTATTATGAAGTGTGCTGGGCTTTAGTTGCTAGGTGTCGAAGTTTGTCATCTCACTCATATGATCCTGATGTTCCTCAGCTGTTTCTTTTCCTGGACATGTTGCATCCACAGCTAATCTGCACTTTTTCAGCAGTGCAAGAGGTTCCACATCTTCCTGCCTGACCTTAGGAAGCCCTGGTTTTGTTACAGAATAATTCTGCCATTCCTTTTGATGTACTTTGTATATACTCAAGCAAAACATTTCTTTTACCTTACCCACTTTTCAGTGTTTATACTAAAGCCAGCACTTCATTTCATTTAAATGTGGGGAGTTCATTTTAATTATTTATTTATTTAATTATTCATTTAATTATGGGGAGTTTTAAGTGGACAGAGACTTTGAATGTTTCCTGGATATTTTCTCCTCTGTTTTATTTTCATTTGACTACCTATTTACTCATGTTCCTGCTCCTGATAGCAGTACAGCATTCACACTATCAATTTCCTAATTTCTTTACACATTTTTTTTAAAGTCTGTCAGAAAATTGAATAATTTAAAAAACTGAATTCAGTGCTGCATCTTTTATGGGTTCTTTTACATTTATAAGTAAATTATTGTATTGAAGTTGGGAAATGTTCTATTAGATCTTTTCATAGTTGTGCAGAGTTGTTTCTGGGTTTTTTTCTGTTCATATTGTCTCAGCAGTCAAGTGTTTACATTGATACATTTATTTTTTATACATTTGACCTAGTTCTAATCAATGTTTTCTGCTGTAATTCACAGGCTAAATCCTAACAAGCCTAAGCACAGCTAAAATGATTCCCTAGAATTCTACCTGAACTTCGCCTTGTCTGCCACAACCTCTTTTATACAATTCAATTCCTATGTACAGTGTTTGACAATGAAATAAGTTTTTTAATAGACTATTGTGTGATTCTGAATTTCTTCTGCCCATCCCAGGAACACTCAGGCTGTGTCCAGGTGTAAGAGCTGGCTCTTGTGCACACCTCACTGTATTCACAGGCAGTTCACTCTCTTGGCACACTCCAGTTAGAGGCACTGACACCCCGGAGGAGAATTTCAGTGAATACAGAGAGATCTTTGCAGGTTTGATCCGAGCTCTGGGGAGCCCTGTGTTAGCCCTGAGTTCTGCCAGAGAGATTGGCAGTGCTGGGGGGGCAGGGGCGCTTCAGAGATCCGAGGCTGCCTCTGAGAAGCGAATATTTATTGCTGCCATTTGGGGATTAGGAGGGAGGGGCAAGCTTTAAACCTATGAAGATGCTAGCAAATGATTTCTGAGATTGCTGGCAAGAAAATGATTAGAGATCAAACAGTATTTGTATTTTCCTGCTTTACAGTTACATGGAAAGGATGGAGGAAGTCTTTGTAGCAAACCATCTTTACTGTCCCCTATTTTATTATCATTCAATCCAAATGATGTGAATTTGACAGGTTTGGTGCGAGGTCCTGGCCAGCAAGATATGATCTCTGCTTATGGCTCTTTTCAAGGCATGGCATCTAAAATTTAAAATCACCATACACAGTCACTAAGGCATTTGTGCTCTACCACAATCACAGGCATAGCTAGACACATTTTTTGAAGTTGGTTTTAACAAAAGAAATAACCTTCTTAAAGTCTTTATGCCCTTAAGCATCATAATACATCTCTTCAATGCTTGTGAAGAAATGCTGCTTATTTCAAGCAGTGATTATTTAACTTGGATCTAGAAAGGCATTCAGTGGTGAACGCTTAACTACTAAAAATACGAGCTGCCTTTCGTGTCAATTCTCTAACTTCTGTCAGTAATCTTTTCTCAAAATCAAGACATAAGAAGAAACCCCCCACACAATTTTAGCACTGAATCCTTTGCAATTCATTATTCCTTTCAGCCATGCATGTAACACCACAGCAAAGATCTGTCTGCTCCAGAACTGTAAAAGTGAAGTACTACTGCCGGAAATCCAGCATTTCTTTTAGAAGAGCATCAGTACCCGAGAACACACGATTTCTTACCTGGAAGCTTTCGCTTTACCTGCAGAAAATGAGTCTTCTTAGCCTTAAAAAGTATCCAAGGCTCTCACTAGCACTAAGATTACTCCGACAGAAGCTACGATATATCCTTTAGGTTGTCATTTCAGTGTTTGTATGCAAGAAGTGTGCCGGGGGTGCTCACGTAGGAATAAATAAATAAAGCCCCGGCAGAGCGGAGCGAGCAGCAGCCGGCGGAGCCCGGACCTCTAGCGGTCACCGGCGGCAGCTGAGGCGGGCTCGGCTCCCTCCGCCGGAATGGGGACAGAACGCTCGGCTGCGACAGAGCAGCCTGGCTGGGCCCCCTCTGCTCTGATGTAACAGCGGGGCAAAGCCCCAGCCACCCCCGAGCCTGAGCAGCACCGTGCCCATGGCCCGTCTGGGCAGTGCCCGGACAGGGAGGGGGTTCAAGGAAATCTCGGAAAGTGTTTGGTGTGCCCGTCGATTTTGTTGTTGAGATAAAGGAAAGCGTTGAAAGCAGGGTGGTTTTTAAAACGAGGATTAAAACATCAGCGGATGAAAAGGAATCAATAAGGAGGAAGGTTTACAGTCTTAAAGGAAACTGCAAATCATTAGACTTGCTATTATTGCTTGGGGAAGAAACGTCTTTGTGACTTTCAGTAACTTGCAGTGAAAACTTAGGACTGGAATCAAGTTGTATCTTTCAGCATTTAGACTTAGGAAGTGAGAAAGACTAAATACTTCCTTTTGTAGACTTAGGAACTGAGAAAGACTAAATACTTCCTTTTGTAGACTTAGGAATTGAGAAAGACTAAATACTTCCTTTTGAGGAAGTTTGAAAGAAGTTTTGAGATATTAAGTTCGTAATTTTCTATAGAAGTTCAGGAGTTCTGTAAGTGCTGGTTAAACACCTGCAGAATGTAAAATATAGTGTTTCTTGCACTGTTTCTTCCTGTGAATAATAGAATTAGAAATTTTTGATTCTAATATATTTTCTTCCTATGAATTCCTAATGGAAGAATCATAGAGAACATCACATGCCTTTTAGGAGTCTTAAGGTGGTATTGAGTTGTACTTTATACAAGTTTTCTTGTCACAATGTGTTTTCCATGTGGTGCCTCATTAATGATGCAGCTTTCTCACACGAGCCTGTCCCTTGCCAAGGCAGCTTTGGAATAATCCTTTTGGAGTTCTTAGTTTGTTTCTTTCATCTGGACTTGGAAAAGCTTGAATATTATTTATTTTTACATACATAAAGGGATTTTTCAGACCTTCTGCGTACTTCAGCTTTAGAAAGAGTACGATCCAATATCTCAAGTAATCCACAGGTGTTGATTCTGCCTGGTTTGCTTTCAGAGTCATTTTGTGGCGTGCATGACAGCGATCCTAAACCAGATGAACGACCAGCATTATTCAGTGTACATTGAGACTTTCCAGACAAGTTCAGAACTAGTGGTGAGTACTAAGTGATCATGGAGTTGATAGTTTTAAGTATTTGATTTTCTGTGAAAAATCAGTTAATTTTTTGGGTGTTTCTTGTCTGATTCTTCCAAGAATGAATTCTGTTGCTGTACATTTTTTGTGTCTGTATTATTGCACTGCCCCCCTCTTCTAATTGTGGCACTGGACAACAAATCAGAAATTTGGAAAGGCACAAATGTCTCTGTTGATCCTGGCACTGAGGTGGTGATGTGACAATGCAGAATAAGTAATGGAATCTTTGTGCTGTGCTCTGTTGAGGAAGGGGAAAAGAAAATTAATAAATCCACAACAAAACAACAGCAAAACTTATCCTCAACTAGTTGAACATTCCCCCCCTTTCACACACAGTGCTCCATTCCCACTTTCATTTTCACTGTTGAGCCTAGTCCTGATGCTGATAACATTGTAAGCAAAATGCTATAAATGCCCTATTCTTGTAGTGCATCCTTTTATTGCAGTTGTTTCTGCCATAATTTAAGTGTTCAGGAGCCAGAAGGTTTCCATTGTCCTGTGTCTGTCCTTTTACACTCCTGGTGTAGCTCTCAGGTAAGTCAGGGTGGTGGCAAAGGTTTGCATTGCACCATCTATGGTTAGTCCATGGAGGCAATATGTGCACTGGTCAAGAACTGACCCCTTTCCTTCCTTTCTTAAAGTCAGAGAGGTGCCATAAATGAAATTGTAAATGTGGACTAAATGGACTAAAATGAAAATCCTGTATTTTTCAAATTTATTCATTCTTTATGCATAGTGAAACTGTTTTCCTAATTCACAAAGAACCCCCAAGTTTACTCCAAAGTACTACAACTTTTTCCTTCCATTCATTTATGCCTTATATTTTCCTAAGAGCCCTGCATAATGACTTCAATGCAATGGCTTTTAGCTTCCATTTGGAATCTGAGACTGCTCTTCTGCAGGACTTTGGCTCCAGTCTCATGTTTACTGATAACACCTGGAATTCTTCTCTTGACTTCACTGAGAGCAAAGTGGAACCCCCCATCTTGGCTCATTAATCCCACAGGAACTTCAAAGGGTGTGTTACAGCGCCCCAGCCTGGCTGCATTTTGTTGTTGCAGGACTTCCTGATGGAAACCTTCATAATGTTCAAAGAGCTCATTGGGAAGAACGTTTACCCCTCGGACTGGATGGCCATGAGCATGGTGCAGAACAGGTAAGGAGGGCAGCAGGAGCAGGGCCCCTCTTCTGTGTGCTCATTTCATAGCTTACAAAACACTTTTCAGTGCAGGCTGGAATTACTTTATCATTCCAGTCTGGGGAATGCCAAGAAGGTCATCTGAAGCAATCCACTAAATAGCTTGTTGCCTGTGCTTTGAGTACACTTTTTAAAATTTATTTGGGTGTTCCCTTTACAGTTGAACTTATTCTGGCTTCTTGTTTTCAAGGAAAACTATGAATTTAGATGCTGGATTGTGTTATGAAACGAATACACCTTTTAAGCAAGATTTCTGTTGACAGTCACCTGTACTAACCTTTATTTTAGTTTTGTAGAGATGGTGGTAATGCTGAGTTTTCTAGAAGTTGCAGAGGGACTGGTCTAAGAGTTAAGTGTCAAAAGTGCATAGGTTTGAATGAACTTAGTCCACAGATGCTGTTTATTTGAAATGTCACAGTAATACAATTCTTCCACTTTTATAACATATAAAAAGAGAGGATAGAGAGAACACTCAATAAACCTGATCATTTCCGAAGAGTGTTCGGTCTTGAGGAAAAGATTTGCCAATAACATTTACAGTTTTGTGATATCAGATTTTGATATTGGATACATTTTAATCTAGGATTTGAATGGAATGATGTTAAATGAAAAGATTGGTTGGGGCTTTTTTTGCATTCCTCACTTTGTCACTCATGGACACTAATGACCATGCAAAGGGATCCCTGACCCCTCTTCTGAGGTGGGCAGGTTCAGATGTGCTGGTGGATGTGTAAATTCAGGTAATGCTTTGTACATTACAGCAGTTCCATCCCTCTTGGTTTTGTGTCTGAGCCAGTCTTTGGCCTATAAAGTGAAATCTAACTCCTTGCACATTCTTATTTGCTGCTTCTATGACTGCAGTTAGTTTTAATGTAGCAAGGATTACTCTAAAAATATCAATTAGGTTCTAAACTACCTACAGTCATCTGGCACATGTCAGCACATCAAACCTTTCATGTGTAAAGCTGTTTCTCTTACCTAAAAAAAGCTGTTGGCACCTGCCTTATCCCCAAGTATAGGGTTTTTTATTCTGTGAGTGGGGGAAGTGACTGTCCTTGGTCAAAGAATGTCTTTGGGGCTTGGGCTTCACCTGGCAGTGTCTATATTGCCTCAGGTCCTGACAGTAAAACTGCTTTGGGGTGCTGGATGTGTGTTCATATGCCTCCTAATGACTCTGAACTCTGTGGACAAGTTGTTCCAGGCAGGTTTGTCACTCTAGGCTTTATCCTCTGTAAAGAAATAAGTTAGCATTAAAAAAAATATTGTTTAGAAGCTATTAATAGTTCTCCTGTAAACACATTGCTTACCTGAAATGACTTGGCACTGTTTATACTCCTTGATTATGCTGCTGTTCTCTGGAATGCATAAGGAAATGAGCTATTGATTTTACTTTATGTCTTAATTTTATGTTACATCAACAACTGGGAGTGAGGATTTTTATCAGTCTTTATAGAAATTTGGTTTTGTCTTTTTCTTTGCTTGGATTTTGAGGGTTTTTTTGAGAGAATGAATGTTCTACAAAATAAATTGAAGACTAATTTAGTTTTGTAGATTTGTCATGTTAACATTCTTTACCACAAACCAGAGAAGCAGCACAGAGAAAAAGTCACAGGGGATCAGGCTTAGGTCTCTTATAGTAACACTGAGAGAAGAAAAGGAAATTAAAAAAAAAAAAACCAACAAAGTAAACACAAAAAATATCAGCACAGTGCAGGTTTTGCATTCTTAACTCCCCTGTTGTGAACAGGAGGCTCCATGCAGGTTTTTACTCCCTGGAGGAGGTGTTTTACCTCGAGTCTCCCCTTCCTGCATTTGCAAAGAGCTTGGTTAGGGCTGTGGGGCCCATCTGTGGTGTGTGGTGTAACCTGGCCAGTGGCAGGGTGGAGCTGGTGGCACTTGTGCCCTCTGGGTGGGCAGCAAAGCCTGGTGGGCTTCCTTGAGTGTTCTGTGGCTTGCAAGGAAAGTGGGAATTGGAGGAGTTCTGCTGCAGGAGGGACTGCAGCACAAAGGTGTGAAATCAGTGCAGAGAGGAGGAGAGGGAAGGGCAGCAGCAGTTCTGCAGGGCTGGTGGGGTTTGCTGAGCAGGGCACTCAAACTCCTGACAAATGGAAACAAGGACAGGAAGTGCCCAAATGATATCAGGGATATTTCTGCTAAAAGTTTGATGTCTGGCACAGATAGAAGCAAACAATGAGAGAATGTCTTTTTACAGGCTCCAAAGGAAGGGAGAATGGACACATTCTTGTCCAGGAGAAACTCTGGTGGATGGGTTGAAAGAATTGGAGTAGAAGCTTAACTGGCTAAACTTAGTTATCAAGGTTTGCCTGTATCAGGATGGAATACTTAAATTACTTTAACTCACTATTTTAAACATTGTGCTCTTTACTTCCCAACCATGCTCAGGCTCCCAAAGCACATTTGAAGGAGGCAGAGGATGTGGGTATGGGTCCCACTGGACAGGCAGTATTCAATGAGCAAAAGAGAATGAAAAGAGGGAATAAAATAACTAAATACTTTTTCTTTTTTCCTGTTCCCTCCCCTTCCATTAAGAGCAAGATGGAAATAACACTTTTTTATGGCATGCTAGGTGGTGCAGAACACTTTGGGAAACAGTAACATCATCATTGAGGTCGTGAAGATATAATATCTGAGTTATTTTTGTGATCCTCCATGGTGGATTTAATTAACTTTTGTTCTAATTAAAGTTGCTTACTGCATTCTTCTTATTAGTTACTACTGCTTGTATGAGCACTTTATTCCACTCACGACACTTAGATATTGGCTATTAACTTATTAAAAGCAGTAATTCCTAAGTACATGGCATTTGTGGGGAAATGCTTAGTTAGTTTAGCTAATACCATATAGTTTGTGTATCTTTCAGCAGTTCATAATTTTAATTTAGAGGGATATAATTTCTCCCAGGAAATTCATGCGCTTTATTGTCAACATGAAGTGCATGGGGAGTCAGATTGGCTGAAGAAGGAAGAGTTAGCAGGGTTAGCAACTTCAGGGAAAGCCTTCACAGCCCTTCACTTGTCCTCGGGGCTTTGAAATGGGAATTCCTCACAGGGAGTCTGAAAGTATTTGATCTTATCAAGTTAGTGCCTGGGATCTTATCAAATTAGTGCCTGGGATCAGTTGTGTTGGGGTCCAGTCAGCAGTGGCTCAGTGAGCACTTTGTTTGCGTGTCCATTTGGGTCCATTTGAGCCTTGCTCACGTTATATTAAGGTCTTTTAAAATAAATGGAAACAGTGTTTCACCAGCACATTTCAAGGTCGAATCCCACTCGCTGAGAAAACTCCTGCAAGATAACTCTGTAGGGTATTTTATAACACTGGTAGTTTGGCTTTTTCTAAAATATGTTTTCATTACCTGTGTATCTGAGTGTTTTCAGACATCTGTCAGAGCCAAATCTTCCCCAGTGCTTTTAAAGTCTAACTTGAAAGGTTTAGAGCTGCAGGTATTTGGCAAAAGAGCTGGAATTGTTGTCAATTTTCTTTCATTATACCTACCAAAAATAGCTGCTCACTCGCTGATGAGCTGCTTAGTAACGCACTCCAGACGTGGCTCTCCTGGAGCTCCCACTTGGAGCACGGTTATTAATTCAGCCAAAGCTCACTGTGGCTTCAAATGAGTGTCCCCTGCAGCCCAGGCCCCTGGGCATTCCCAGCTGTGGGAAATCTCCTGGTCCTGGCCAGGCAGCAAAGGGAGGCAGAAGAAATTCCTCTTTGGTGCCCAGCAAGGGCTGCTGGGACTTGTGTTCAAGAGAAGGACAGTAGGGATTCCAGGTTGGGGGTTTGTTGGGGTTTTTTGTGTTTTTCTTTTCATACATCATCAGAGAATGGCTCTGTGACTTCTGGAAAATGTGGTTTTCACATATGTATGCATGTTCCTTGGAATAAGTGTCCAAGGCCAGGTTGGACAGGGCTCGGAGCAACCTGCCCCAGTGGGAGGTGTCCTGCCCATGGCAGGGGGTGGAACGTGATGGGCTTTAAGGTCCCCTCCAACCTAAACCATTCTGTGATTCAATGAGCTTAAGTTGAAAGGGAGAAAAACCTCAAATTAATTAAAATATTTGAGTTGCTTCTCAGTCTTCTATTTATCTGTTGGCGGATATAAAAGCTTGTCATATTTAAAAACAAACAAACAAAAACCCCAAACCAAGCCCCAGATGAATAGTTTAGGTTAGTTTTACCCTGAAAGCTGATTCATTTGTTTAACTAAGGTTGGATGAGGGTGTTATGGTTTATTTTGTGCAAATAAGGCAGAATTTAGAAGGCTCATCTGCTGCATACAAGTAACTCTTTTCTTTGATCTTGTTTTCCTCTGCAACTTTTGACTGATTTAAACATCTTCTTATAGAAATGCAGTTGTTTTTATAAGGGCTTGAATTTTCAGGGGAGCAGAATAGATTTATACACAGGCTTATGGCATATTGCAGAACTTTGTAATTTTAATGTATGGAAAGATATTTTAAGCAACAATTATAAAAGTCTAATGCAAATATTCTTTTATGCACAGTTGCAGAAAAGGGTAAATAAGGTATTATAACAAGTGCAAACAAATGTTAGTGTTTAGTCACTCATTTAAATTGTGTACAGTGATAGGATGTGTCCTTGGACAGTTTTGGTTTTGCTACAAATGTCCTTGCTGAAGTGCAGTTTCCCTGTTCATATGAAGTCCCTTTCAGGGGGAAATTTATTTCTTTATTGTTCTTTATTGTTCTGGGGTATTTGGTACACGGTGCCTCAGTGTTCCCAAATCTGTACCTCCCTCTCATTAAATCCAGGCTCCTCTGTTTCCTCATTGTCTCTCTCAGTCTCTACAAAAGTCAGCATTTGTAATCAGGCAAATGACATTGAGTTAGTCCTGGGGCAATGGGACAAGGCAGGTGGGAGCAGAGGGAATTGTCTCCCTGTGGACTGTCCTTCCCTCCCAGGGACAGTTCCACTGCCAGCTGTGGCTGCTCCCTTCGTGCCCTGCTGGCAGCTCCAAGCCTGGCACAAAGAGTCCCCTCCACCTGCAGGTGCCTGGCTCTGCCTGTGCCAATGTCACCCTCCCTCTCCATCCCTGCATCTTCCCGGCACAGACACGAGGGGCTGGCTCTGCACTGGCTCTGCATGCTGCTGGAGGTTCTCCATGGTGTGGAATTATCTGCTTACCAAGAATCTGAACACTTAATTATGGAGTGGCTGCAGCAGAAAATCTGCTCAGCAAGACAGGCAGTTGTCCACCGTGGTCATGGTACAGAGGGGATGCCGGGTGGGTTTTAACTGCAGTCATTTATTTAGTCTTTGATCTAAAAATGCAGAGAGAAAACCTGCAGGGAGGTGTCCCATTCCCACTGCAGTGTCTCACCTTTCCTGGGATCAGCTGCTCACACTCCAAGCCTAAGAGCTCTCAGAACTAAAAGAAAAGTCCTCAGTGGAGAGAACAACTCAACACACACACAAAAAACATCTTGGTAATTTGATGTTCTCAGAAAGCCAGTGAGATAAACTGTTACTCTCCTAAAAACAACTTCAACTTGCAGATAGAAACCCCTAAGGTTCGTTGCTATGTGGCCTGTTGGAAAATACTTTCGTATGTTTTCAAGTATTTTAATTTTAATAAAACATCTGGGGATTAAGACAACAAGGAGTATTTTCCCCTCTTGAATGTATGTGCAAATGAGTAAAAAATATTGAAGAGATTACCCACACAAACTGTTCTGTGTCACTACAGAAAAGACTGAAAATTCAATATTCATAATTTTCATCAGTTTTAAGTGCAGTTGAACAATCTTTCTGTGTTCCTCTTTCTGAGTAGCTTTGACCAGAACTTCTTATAATTAGAGATTTTCAGGAAATAAAATACATGCAATTTCCTTGTATTTAGCATTATTTTGAACAGTTAATTTTCATATTTTTTACCAGAAGCATCACAAAATAACCCTGCTGGTGTATTATGTATTTGCTGCATAATCATCTCTTTTAAAATTCATAGTCTGCTGGTTCAATGCAACAAAAATCAGTGGAAGAATGGAGAAGTAATTTTGCAATATCAGTTCAAACTTCCTTCAAAAGTGAAGGCTGTGGGAGTTCATTGGTGTGTGACATCCTGACATAACCGGGTTAAGACCTCACATTCACCTCTAAGAACTGGGTTTCAGCTCTGTCTGATTCCCACTCTTGATCTAGCACTAAAGACAGTGTATAATTAATTTTTTCATTAATTCAGAACATTTCTGCTATGCAAAACATTTTCTGGAATGCACAAAAAATCAAAGGAGACAGAAGTGAGAAGAAACTCACAATATAAGCAAAATTGCTGAAAGTAATGAAGTACTGAAACCTCTCTGAAATCTACTCAGAGCCCATTCTGACAGCTCTTTGTACACTTCATTTTCAAGCTGCAAAGTTTCTTAAAATGTTCAAAACATCCCATTTCCAGGAGTTTGGCATAAAATGTGTACCTAATATGCAGACCTGAAAATGTATTTTGGTTCCTAAATGAGAGCTACACAGAGTTTCAAGCAGGTTTTGGGAAGATGCTGAAGGAAAAGCCACACACAAAGAACCTCTTGGCCAAGTCAAGGCTCTCACATGGAAACTTGGCTTGTCTGGCACGAAGCCACTGCCCATTCCTGCCCATTCCTGTCATCCTCTGGGGGTTCCTTGTGCTGCTGTCAAAGTAGCTCTGACACACTACAGAGTGCAGTGTTCTGGATGCTTGGCATAGATTTTAATGTTAATTTTCAAATAATGCTAATAAGGAAAAAAACAAAGTATAACTGAGACAAACCCTGCTATTAAAATTGAGACAGGAGCAGCCAGAGCACAGCCATTTTGAAGCAGTTGCTTTCTGACTGTTATTTAGTTACACTCTGGGTGTACATTGGAAAAGAATTTAGGAACATAGCAGTTGCTTTATCATTAGAATTCAATATGAATGGTTCAAGAAATTATTCTTCAGTCTATAGTGAAGCTGAGTTGACACAAGGGAGAAATATGATGAAATTATACTCCTTTATTTGTGCCACTGGCCATATTTTTCCAGTTACCATGGAAGTGGATTTCTTCCCAAGTGTTGCCATTATTGTGCTTCATAACTAGATTTCATGTAGCCATGAGGTTTTTAAATATTGTTTCCATCTTGCATTAGCTTTCATTTCTAGATCAATGATTACCATATTATTAGGAGATAATTTCTGCTTTTGCTTGGTGAAGATTTTGGTTATTACCTTTCCTCCTGTAGCACAGGTGTGCTTTAGTGTGTCCTGTCACACAGATGGCTCCTTCTGTGCATTTTGTACCACCCAGAATTAGTTCATAGCTGCCATTCACTGGTTCAGCACTTGACAAGAATCAGCATTGGGGTTTGCTCTGACCCACTTTTTGAATCCTCTGATTCTGTAATGTGCCTTCTCCTGCCTGTTCTGCACACAATAAGGAAGAATAAAGGTGACAGAAGCCGACAGGAGAGGAGAATCATTTGACTTCAGCTGCTTTTCCCTTGCATCTCCTTCATGGTACAATACCCATCGAGTGTCTTCTGCACAGCATTTTCTGAGGATGATACTAAGAAGTCAATATAAATTATGTATGAGTATTATTTTGGCTTTGCTATTTCCTGCTCCAGATTTCATAGAATTGGCAAAATGGCCAAACCATGTCTATCAGACCTCAGAAAAGATCTTTAAAAATAATAGTCAGTACATCCTCCAGAGTTTGCAAGGACTTCCCTCATATTCCTCACCTGTTCAGGTAGAGGATTCACTGATGAAAGTGCTGAGTGCTCAGTTTTGGGGATTACAAAAAACCCTGAAGTTGGTGGAACTCCTTCTGGCTTGAGTTTTATATTCCATGTGTGTTTCAGTTATGGTTATTTCTACTCTATCTTGCATGATATTTCTATTTAAAGAGTAAAGTACTGAAAAGTGTGGGAGTTTTTTAGTGCAAGAAAAATTATTAGCACCATACCAGAGTCTGCCTAAACTGGATATTTGGGTGATGTGTTTCACCATGGCATTGGGGAAGTGTGGAAATGCACAGAATTTGGGAACTAAAAGTTTGAGTTTTGGACCAAACTCACTGAAGGAAATGCACTTAGGGTTTGTGAGAAAAAGTTCTGAATTGTAAGAACCATTCATGCCTTCACTGACTTTTGGATGTGACTTTTAAAAACCCATAAATGCCATAATTTTAATGGTTTCTTTCACTAAGTTTTCACAGCACAGGAAATACGCTCTTTAAAACTTTCTTTTTCTGGGTCTGATTATCCAGCAGAAGTTTGTACTTGAATCATTTTTTCCACCTGTCATTGCTTGAGGAGACACAGCAGGCACGAGTTTGAGCTGATGCTCATAAATACCTGAGTGAATTCATTCAGCCTTCACCTCACTCTCTGGGTTGCTCATCTCAGAGCTGAAGCAGTGAACTCCCAAATTTTGGAGTCATGTGAAGCTAAAAAGACACTGAAGAGCATCTCACTGCAGTTGGGCACTGCTTTAAAAGAGTTCACGTGTGGGAGTCTGAGAAAAGCTTCTTTTCATTATTTTGGAAATGTTTTGAATGCTGTGTCTGAATCATGCACCTTTCCCAAAATAATGGAGTGGACCCAGAGGAATTTCTTGTTTGGAACAAGGTGCAGCAAAAGGCCAGCTTTTGCAAAGCCACCTAAGAACAGTCAATGTGAATTTAAGGGTTTGTTTCTTTGGGGTTTTTTGGGTTGTTGCTTTTTTGATTTATTAAGTGCACTCTTTGATTTATGTTGCAAGAAGCTGATGTAACAATTCCAACTAGCTTGCCAAAAATAGCTTGGAGTTGCAGATCTGAATTTTAGGTTTATTACCTATTTACACTTCAAAAACAAGGACAACATGCAGACCTATTTCACTGTTAGACAAAATCATCATCTTCTGAGAATAGCCTTGAAATCCAATTTTTATTAATACGTTGTTTATGAATACAGAATTCTTTCCTTGTTCCATCTCAATCCTTCTGTTTAATTTTGAGGGGAAATCAGCTTGAAATCAAATCTTTATCTTAGGGTGACATGAATTTCCAATTTTTTCTGTCTTAAATTATTTCTCTACATTACTTAAGGTACTGTTCTCCCCTGTTTAGAACAGACATCAAAGTGTGTGAAACTGAGTACAGTTGCACAGGATTCCATTCTTTGGGCTCCTTTTCTGGCCAAAATTTTGAACAAATGTCTCTGACAATACAATAAAGTAAAGCAGAAGCAGCAGGAAATTCAGAGAGAGGAAGGAGGAGCAATTGAACCATGGCAATGTTGTTGCTGCCCTGAGCCAAAACCCTACCTTTTAATACCCAGATTTAGCCCAGAGACTTTGGAAATCTTCAGGCCCAAGAATTTTATATGAGCTGTGCATTAGAAGCATAAATCCTCATAAACTCAGGAAATATCACAGAAGTTGTTGTGGGTAAAGGAATTTCAGCAATTTTAGGTCACATTTAAATTGATGAGAGGTTAAATCTGTAGTAAGTGACTGTAGAAAAACTATTGTTTAATTAAAATTGATGGAAAATGTGACAATTTAATTTAAGTCTTTAAAGATTCATGTTTAAAATGATATTTTCTCTGTTTTGTTCATCAAAGTCTCAAACTGTAGTACCTGTTTAGTTTCATACTTGTGGCTACTTCATTAATGTCCCTTTTTGGTGAAAGGGGAGACTGAGGCAGGACAGTGAAATCATTGAGGCATTGGCAGGAGCCAGGAATAGCATTCAAACCTACTGCCAAGTGACTCCCAATGACAGGAATAGATACACCCTTTAGGCAAAATACAAATGCATGAAAATATTTGGAACTTGACAGCCTGGAAATGTTGCATGCTCCCTGAAAATGTGTCATTCCAGTCTGTCAGATAAAAATATTTGCATGAGCAAAAGGGATATTTACAGAAGACAACTTACATATAATTGTATTGTATAGAATCCTGTAAATATTTTTAATGTTTTCTGTGATTTCTACAGGGCATTAAATACCTCAGTATTTCTCAGGTGTCCTTGAAGTTTTTTCTGTATGGCTAAAAGTAAACCACAAGCTTGTCACAAAAATTTTTATTATTACACACAGTAAAATGTCAATATTATGAAATAGATTTCCACTAATATATTCCATGTGTGTTTCAGTTATGGTTATTTCTACTCTATCTTGCATGATATTTCTATTTAAAGAGTAAAGTACTGAAAAGTGTGGGAGTTTTTTAGTGCAAGAAAAATGATTAGCACCATACCAGAGTCTGCCTAAACTGGATATTTGGGTGATGTGTTTCACCATGGCATTGGGGAAGTGTGGAAATGCCCAGAATTTGGGAACTAAAAAAGCCTCAGATATGGAAGACACCTTCTCCTACTCCAGCCAAAAACTGAGTGAAGGGAAATGCTCCTCCCTGAGCAGCTGGAGCTCGAGAAGTTGCTTATATGAGTTGGCAAGAAATAAACTTTGTAAATCAAAGGGTCTAAAGCAACACAGAGCTACAGAAAAGACACAACACTGAAAAGGCCTTGACCTAAAACTCCTGTTCAGAAGAATAATGATGATGATGACACAGAACAACATGTCTGTGATTCTGCCAGGCTGTGTGGGGGTTTGTACTGCCTAAAACAAATCACTCTTTTAAAAATCTCCTTTTTTTTGCAGCATCTTAAACAGTTTGTGTCAAGTATCAGGCAGCTTTGAGGAGATAAATGTCCCCCTGTGAGTGGAGCATCAGGGAAGAACGAGTTTATTTCCTGTGGGCAGCACAGGACAGATTTCAGCAGGAATCACATTTAGGAGCTGATCACATAAAGGTGGCAGAGCAAGTTCAGTGGGCTGGGAATGGCAGTGGGGGCACAGGGCAGCCCTGTGAGTGAGCACACAGAGACTGAGGGCTCTCTGTTCAGCAGGGCAGTGGCAGCCTGCAAGGGCAGCACTGAGCAAAATTACTTTTCTTGAACTGGAGGAGATTTGATGACACTTGGCTTCTCACAAATCAGCCCCTTAATTCAGCTGGCAAGATTAGCTGAGCCAGTGCTCGGAGCTGAGATCAGAGCATGCCCTGGACCACCAGGAGGATACTCAGCTGAGTGTGTGGGGTGATGCTGTGGAGTGACACAGCAGCACCAGGAATCTGTTCCCTCCCCCTGCCACAGCTCCTGCAGCATCCCTCTGGTCACCTTCACAAAAAGGACTTGATGTGACAACGTGCATAGTTACTGAATTTCCGTGGTCACATCAGCAGTTCAGGGCAGTGTTACACGGATGGAAAGAAATTCTGCTTCAGGTTTTCACCAAGATTATTTACCTCCCGCAGAACCTCACCCACAACGAGGGATTTCACTCCAGCCAGTCACTGCTCTAATGAAGCAGGGAGCTCCTTTGGGTGATTGCTCAGTGGTTAAGTGGGTTCTGTGTCATAAGCCTGCCAAAAGCTGAACTTTTGCTTTACCTCCCTCATTAAGAAACTGAGCTTAGCCCTTCTGATTTCTTCTTTTGTGATGAGACTGAAACTCCTTTCCCTGACCTGTTTCTCCAGTGGCTCACAGACAGCTGCCAGGGGACCAGAGCAACAACCCAGCTTGTTTGCTGTGTTCCACCAGCCTCCAGTGACCAGGGGCACTTAATTGTCCTCTCTTTAGTTTAGTCTTTGATGTGTCTAATCACTTCTGAGCCAGTATAAAATTCAGGCATTCACACCATCCTGTAGCAATGAGCTGCAGAGTTGAGCAAGATTAACCCAGAACCTGGGTTTGCTTATTTTGGGTGCACATTCTGGTGGTGTTCAGTGCTCTCTGATGCTTCTCAGAGAAGCTGTGAGCACTCAGCCTCTCCTTGGTACTTTTGATTTCACAGATCCTGTCACCTCCCTCCTCAGTCTTGCCATGTCCCCTGACTGAGGATCATTTCTGTGTCACATTTATTTGCTTGTTTTCCTCTCTCTTGTTTCTTCTTCTGTTTGTTTCTCCTTCTGAGATGGGACAGCAAAACACCACAGCGAGTGCAGCACAAGCACACAACGTTCCTTTGACAGTCACATGTGGATGTCCTGCAGTTTCTTAACCTTTTGCTGATAATCCTAATTATTGAATTATTGCTTTCTCTCATGTTGCTAATCACTGAGAGGGATTTCTGGACCTGGCTGTTACAACTATTAGATCTCTTTCCTGGCTGGGAATATCTAGTTGATAGACAATCATTGTATTTGAACAAATAGAATTGGGTTTCCCTTGTGTTCACCTTTCTGTTTGCCCCTACAGTGCTTTCCATAGAAATATTTCCATTTATTAGCTTTAAAAAAATTATCTATGAAGTGGAGTCAAATGATCACTTTGAGTCAATTTACAATTTTGAAAACAACTAAATTATTTAAATAAACTTTATAAATATTTAAAGATACAATTGATTTTTGTTTTACAAATGTTCCATGCTGGGGAGTCAGACAAGGAAATTAGCTTTAGAAACATGACTTAATCATGCTGCATTAATCAGGAGCTTAAACAGGTGCTGCTTTTCAGGATAGAAGGGTAATGTTCGTGCTCTTACTCTTGGAAGAAGTGACTGTATAGGGTTTTGAATGTTTTTATAATCCCCCTGGGGAGGAAGCTGGACAGAGGTGTTGTCCTGCTCTCCCCACCTACAAGAGAGCTGAAAAACTGCACTCATTATCTTTGAAGTGGCAAAAGTGCAGTTGCAACTCCTAATTAATGATGTGATCATAGAAGCTGTTTCAGCTGTCAAACCCCCAAGAGGAGGCAATGCTGCCCTTGTGAATGATCTGGGTTTGGCAGAAGGTAACACTGGGGGTGAAGGAATTGCTCTCTTTTCTCAGGAATGCAGCAGAGGGAACACAACTCTCTTGTCTGACTTTCCAGCAGTAGTGGAGAAACTTTTTGACAATTGTGTAATTTTTTTTATGGGTAACACTATAAATGCTGTGCTGCTGGACCTTGTGAGCTGCTGTGCTCAGGTGTGTGGGAACTCTGATGCTCCCAGTGTGGTCAGTGCCCAGCGTGCTTCCACCAGCATCACACATGGTGGGTATTGATTGCCAGAGGTTACATTCATTTATCTGTATCACTGTTTTTCCTTTTTAGGGTATTCTTGAGAGCCATCAACAAATTTGCAGAGACAATGAACCAGAAATTTTTGGAGAACATGAACTTTGAAGTCCAAGTAAGTATTTAGGGTGTTTAGCTGAGCCAAGGCAGCTCATGTAGGTCTGCCCGAGCCCCCGCTGGTGCTGTGGATCTGAGTGGGGCAGGACTGGACCATCTTCCATCAGAAATGGGCACTTATTATTTATCATAAAGCACCCAATCAGCCCATTTTCTTCTGTGACTCTGTTCAGGACTGGCAAGCAGCAAACTTGTTTTTCTTAGCCAGCCAAGAGCACTCAGAAAGTCGACCTCAGACGTGTCACACAGAGCCTTCACAACATCAGTGCTGTGGATGGAGGACAGAAAGAGCTTAACTTTGCTGATTCCTAGAGTATTCAGCTCTCAGAATTCATTTTTGACTTGTAGTCTTCGCTGACAAATCTATCTCCATTTATGTAATTTTATTAGTTCTTTCTATAATAATTTTTAATTAGGGTTGGTTGGGTTTTTTTCTTTGTTCAGTATCGTTCTGGGTAACTGAACTATTTGGTTATGCATTGTACCATGTTTGAATTCCTTTGGATAAAAATGAAAATGTCTGTAGTTTTCACATTCATCAAACTGGTGTTAAAATGCAAGTACACTTTTAGATTCAGGATTCATCCCTAAGTGCTGTGTAAAGTTATTCTGTTCCACTCTTTACATAAAGTTCAGGACTTTATATTTTGCAGTTCATCTCATGACTTTCAATCTGTTTTAAATGATTCCACTTGTCTAAAAACAGTTTGGGAATTGGTCCTCAACACAAAACACCTTGGTCCCAAACAGCTGCAGAGCTATGCCCATGTAGGGGTTACACAGGAAGAGTTTGAAAGAGAGTGGTGAAAAAAAAGGTAAAAGATTCAGTTCATACTCAGTTACAGTGGCCCCAAGTAGAAAATGTAGAGCTTTTTCCTGCTTTATTTCATTAAAAATATTTTATCTTCAAAAGATATGATTATACAAATGTGCATATGTATAATATTAAGATTTTTGAATCAAAGATGTTTCTTCCAACAAACTTAAAATTTATTTTTTTTAGTAAATATCCCTGTTGGAAACTCTCAGACCCTTGACATATTTATGATATAATCTGTCCAAAGCTCTATCAGTTTATTAATAAGAAATTTGTAATTTATAATTTCTGTAGCATTTGTTCCCTTTTTACTGCACAATGTGTCAGTAATTTTTAAAAGCAGATAACGAGGGTCTGAAAGACATCACCATGTGCAGGACACCAAAACCACACAGACTATAAAGACTGTATCTGTCAGAGTTTCATTAAGGTGTACACTGCCTTTTTCAAACTTGAAAGCAGCAGTTTGATTTGGAGCTTTTATTTCAGTTGTTTTCTGTGGCAATTCTGTGCCTTCCAAAGTGTTATCAACCAACCAGGGATGCTGTAGTTCAACAGTGCACCTTGCAGTTCAAGGCAATGCATTAATGCTCTTTTATTCATGACTTGTCAAATATCTGGAGGCTCTAAGTAAGCTAAACAATGTTACAGTAAATAAGTGGAGCCCTGTAAAGAATTGTAATACCCTTATAGTCTTCATAAGAGGCTTTAAAGTACAAATCAAGATGTTATCTTACTTTTCTTTCATGAATGAAAACTCTGCAAACCCTCTGATTGTTCCCTAAATGTACCTATTTAAAAAGCTGCTACTGGACTAAAAAAGATCTGAATAGTGCAAAGCACATTGTCTAGTATTCCTAATTGTAAATTTTAATTTGATTTGTATTTTTTTTATATTTATATACCTTGGCTGTAAGCAGACCTGAGCAGGGGTTAACTCAAAGTAAATGAGAAACTCCTGTACTTCATAAACCAGTTCACCTTGCAGTACAGCCACTGTGTAGCTGTATTTCTATTTTTAATTGTGTTCATACAGAAAAACTGTGAATTGGGCCAAAGAAATTTACTTTCTCTATTTTGATTTGAGAGAAAATTTGGAAGTAGCACAATTTCCAGATTTATTAAGAGCTGCAGCATGATAATCACACAGCCTGTTCGTTCCCCCAGCAAAGGCAGCCCCACCCATCCCAGCCCTCAGGTGTGTTTGGGGCAGCTCCCTGAGCCCAGTGCAGGAGGAGCTGAATGGCCTGGGGAAAACAGAGATGCACATCAGTCAAGTGTTATTTAAAATAAAAAGATGCCACACGTTTAAGTTCCATGTAAACAAGTGCATGATTTATACTGTTTGCAGGATGGTGCTTTCAGATCAGATTATTAATAGCTGAAGCAAATTCTTAATTAAAAGAAAAAATTGAAAAGCTATTTGAAAAGCCAGGGAAATAGATCTGAGGATTTTCACTTGGCTGAGTGGTTGCATGGCAATAAATAGGAGACAACCAAAGCAAACAAAGCAAGTCAACTGTGAAGCAATTGAGCATCTAAAAAAGTGTGGTTTAAATCTAGAGAAATGCAATGAAGAATTTTTTTGCTACTCTGGTGGGACTTGTTAAATGGAGAAAAGAAAAGAGTTCCTGGCCTCTTTCTTATTTGCAAAGCAAATAACTTTTTTCATCTCTTACGTGATTCAGGTGGAAGGGAAGGAGGTGTTACCATTTAGGGAAAGGATTTGCTGTGTCTGATCAGGAGTGGCTCCAGTCCTTTAATTTAGAACTCAGCAGTGCCTTAAAGCCATAAGTTCAATGCAATTCTATTGCACACAGAGAAAAATACCAACCCCCTGGGCAGCCCAGCAGTGAGGGCTGGTACATCTCCTGCCTTGGCACTGCCATCACCCGGGTTCACTGGGGCCATGCTGGCAGGGAGCCCTTCCCTAATCCCAGAGCTCTGACACCTGTCATTGCACTGGGCAGGCTGCAAGGGCCACAAGGAGCCTTTGGGTTGGGAATCTTTTGTCTTGGAGGTAAAAAAAGAGTCTGATAGCTGAGGTTTTGTCCCTGCTGAATGGGGAGTGGTTTTCCTTGGTTTGGGGTTTTTTCTGGGTTTGCCCACAGCATGCACGAGGGGTGCATTCAGTGCATCAGTGGCACTCAGGGGTTGGGTCCTGCAGAGATTCTCCAGTGTCAGCATGCAGCAAAACTCAGCTCAATAAAACCAGGTCTGCCTGGAAGGCTTCTGTTCTAGAATATTTACTGTTGTGCTGATAAAACAAAGCTGTTAGCTCCAGAGGAAATCATTTTACAGGAGAGAAAGGAGGGAAATTTCATTAAACCAATGACCAAAAATAAACCGTGAAGCAGGAGTGAGGGAGGGCTCCCAATATCCATGGTGCCTTCAGCTGGGGGTGCCTATAGCACAAACAGGGACAGAATCTTGCATAATGCATGACTCTGCACTCTTCAGTACTGAACATAAACTGGAAACATGAGGATTTAATGCACAGAAATCGGGAGTTTCAGTAGGAATTATTGGAATAGGTAAAAAACCTCAGTGTTTAGCAGTTTCTATTCATGTGCCTGTATTTGAAGCAGGTTAATTTCTTGCATTTATGTTAGATATAAAGAGGTTATGTGAAATATTGGAACAGGTTATCTAGAAAGGCAGGGAATACTTTCTCACTTCAGGATTCTGAAGAGTGAATTCAGCAGTTCACCTTTAGCAGCTCCTGCCTTGGCACGTGCAGCTGGAGCAGCTGAGCTCCAGGCGTCCTTCAGGTACACGTTCAGAGCTCACAGCTGGGAAAAGTCTGAAGGTGGAGAGTATTACAGCTTAAAGCTGTATTCAGGATGATGATGTGGAGAGAATATAAGGAGATATATTGATGGCATACAAGAAAAAAAAAGACAACCACATCTGAGGTTAGACTTTTCCCTGAAGTCCATGACAGTCGACATCTTATTGCTTGGGCTTTTTTTTTAATTTGACTTCTTTGTTGCACTTCATGCCAAGAAAAAATCTGATCTGTGTGATTGCTTATTTTTCTCTTTTCCATCTTTTTTTTGTTTGCTCTCAATATTATTTAAATAATATTCTCAAGGATTCTCTTACTTGATTACAGAACTGTCTCAGGCAGTGTCCACCCCTCCCCTCGCTGGTGCCCCCAGCCAGGACCCTGTTATGGAGTTGTGAGAGGGTTTGTTGTGGGCTGCCTCTGATACTCCCTTTTCTCTGGAGGTGGGGAGTGCTGGTGGTGTTTGTTATCAGCTCCTCCTGGTAAAGACAGGGGAAATTCAGCCACTGGCATAACATCCAGTCTTAAAGGACATTGCAATTTGGGGATTTTTGCTGGTTTGTATCAAGTAACTGTCCTTTAAGGATTTGCCATTTTCAACTGTGCAGGTTGGACACCATGTCCAGGCCAGGGCTTTTGCAGGGCAGCAGAACAGATACACCATCATGAGGGGTAAATTCTGGATTTAGGGTGCAGGAGCTGAGATGGGCTCTTCAGAAGAGGATTAACAAACACACAAAAATATTAAAGATTGTGGAATATGTTTTTGAAACAGCCATCCCTGAAGGCCACCCTGGTGTCTTTGGTTTAACTGTAACAAAAGAAGGTGTCACCTGTGGTAAACAGGACGATTCTGGGACATTTTTGTCTCTGTGGGCAGCTGAGGTCATTGTGAGGGGTTACCTTTGTCCAGAACAGAGTATTTTACTGTGCTGGCACCGTCACCTCCTGGCTCCATCACTTTGTTCTGGAGTTCTGCTCTGCACAGGAGGGGTTTCCAGGCAGGGAGCAGCCCTGTGGCAGTCCCTGCACTTGGGGCCACGTCCTCGCTTCTGTGGCTCTTGTGCAGGATTCCTTTGGGAATGTCTTTGGCTGGGGCAGCCTCTGACACCTCTGGGGCAGGGCAGAGTGAACAAACCCAAACCATTTTGTTGTGCTGGGGCACAGCTGATGCAGAGCCTCAGCTCTGGAAATGCAGCGTTCCTGCTCCTCCCTCCCTTCCCTCCATTAGCACTGTACTTACAGGGCATTAGAAAGGATTATAATTCTGACTCTGGGCTGTTATAGCCATTATAATTCATATATTAATCACCTATGCCACAGAATTTTATTATAAAAGTCATAGTCCAAAATCTAAAGTCAGTCTGATTTGAAAGAAAATGCTTATTTTTCGTGTTTTCCTTTCTTGCATGTATTAGGCAAGTAATGAAATGTATTTCAACATCACAACTAGAATTGGGAAGCTTAATTTTATGTTAAAATCTTCATTCAGAAACTTCAAAATCCAAACTCTCAATGCATTAAAAATATACGGGGGGAAAATACACTGTGCAAAAATCTATGTATGGCAGTGACAGACATTGTTGAAACCATGCAGAGGTTAATAGGGAATGAAACCATTGGGAAATTCAGCTAGCACTAGCTATACTGGAAATATTAAAGTGTTATATTTTTATATATTATATATCATATTGTGCATTTGCAAATTACCATATTACAGAGCTTGAAATTCACCTTTGATCCTTCCACCAGCAAACACCTGGTTTTAGAGGTGTGTGGAGGTGGCTGCAGCCTTTACTCCTGGATAATTTTTTAGGGTAACTACCAAATCTTTTCTTGTGAGATGGCTGGAAATTTCCTACTAAATTAATTCCACATTTTCCAATTTGTCCAAATCATCTTGAAATGTTATTGTGGGGTTAAGAGAAAAAAAAATGTGTCTCATAAGAATAATTTTTGCATTTTTAAAGTCTGTTTTTATATGTTTTTACTTTAGAGAGAGAATATTTTGTCTCATAGGGTTTTAGTTTTGGTGCTTAAAATCTTGTGAGTCATTAATTTGAGTATGTTATTGAAAGGGAAAGGATCCCATTTTTTCAGCCATTTTGGGATACTCTGAGGATGGAAGGAAAAGTACTTTATAAATAAGGTGATTGAGTCTGCAGGGTGTGTCTGACAAAGGAGGCACTGAACTTGGAGCTATTAAATGAAAAAATAGACAGTTTAAGAATAAGCCTTCATTTTTCTCCCCACAGTCCAGAACAGTTTGAGAAGTTTTCCATTTCACTGGTATAATGGACACATCCAGAGTGTGTGCCCTGCACATCAATAAATACCCCTTGAAGGGGCTGAGAACTACACTGGTCAAAATAATCTCTTAAAATATTGGGTAAGAGAGGAGAACAGGCCTTTCAGGGCCCAAACAACATTTGTCCTGATGAGCAAGGCTCTGAATGGGCTGCAGAATTGGGTTGCTGTGTCTGCAGCAGGGCCAGCTGTGCTCTGGGGCTGGGGCTGCTCGCACAGACAGCGCCCCAAGGGCTCTGAAATGAGCAGCTCTGGAATAAATTAAGGGCAGGATCATCTACAAATTACAGGGGACATTTGAGAACTGTATTTGTTATGGGAAATGTCTGTGGTTCTGGGTGTGGGGCTGTGTGTTGGGATCTGTTTTTCCTGGTTATTTGCACACCAGAGTTTTCCAGGCTACAAAGGACAGAGGCCACTGAAGTTTTGATGGAACGTTTTGTTACCAGGCTGTTTAGTGTGGCTTCCCAACCCAGGCTTGTATTGCACCATACAAAATGAAGAGCTCTGTCCCATGTTTTGTTCTATCCTTTGAATCACCACTGAAGGCATTTCCCACTGCCTTCTGCTCTCTCACTGGGCCCTACCACTGGTTTTAGCTACAGCTGCATTTTCAAGTGCTTAAAGCTGCTGCTGACTGTCTTCTGAAAATTGTATTTCCTTCCTTAAATTTATGTTTCCTAGGGAAGTTTCTCCCTTCCCATTTCTAGTGTGTGAGAAGTGCTTCTTTTTGATTGTCTGCAGAACAAGTAATTTGCTTTCAGGAATGAGGGGTTGTGCACTGGAAGCACGGGTGCTTTTTGTCTGCTTCGAGTACCCGACTCAGTACTATCAGCTGTTATTTAGGGATGTATTTTGTCCTTCTTTCATGTGGAGAGCTCTTCACAAATTACACTGAAATTTCATACAAATGGCTGTTGAATTAGGATCCGAAGAGGAGGCAGGAGATGCCTTTTGAAGTGGTGCTCAAATGCAGTGTAATTACATCGGTGCCTTTAGCTCCAGAATGTTAAGATTCCCCAGCATGTAATGTGTTCCCCCAGTCCTGCTTTGGTTCAGGGTTTAATGTTGCTGGCTAATGAATCTCATGTGAATCTTTTTTTAGCAATATTTATTCAGCTGCTCTGTTATTAAAAGCAAATGTGTAGTAGTAGTTATTAAAATTCATCTTTCTTGCTTTTCTGCTAATTGCATAATACTAATGATGTACATCTCTGCATAATATAAAAATCTCATATTGCTTGCATCATTTGGTTTCATAAATTATTCTGCATTATGCATCATTTAATATTATTCCTGCTTTCCTCAAAATTATTATAATTTCCTTATATTCAATTTACAGCTGTGGAACAACTATTTTCATTTGGCTGTGGCTTTTATTACCCAAGATTCACTACAGCTAGAAAACTTCTCCCGTGCAAAATACAACAAAATCCAGAACAAGTAAGTAAAATATATACTTCAGCTCATATCTTCAATTTTTTTAGTAAAATAGTAAAAAAGGTAATGATATAAATACCTGTGATATTCCTTTCTCCCTAGGTATGGAGATATGAGACGTTTAATTGGCTTTGCTATCCGTGACATGTGGTACAAACTTGGTGAGTAACAAACTGAGCTTCACTGCAACTGAATCTGTCACACAATGTTTGTTCCATTGGAAAATATCTGACATGAAGTGCTTTTGGAAAGATTTCTGCTGTTTGAACTTAAAACATGTTTTCGCTCCTGTGATTAAGCTTGGAGCTGACATGAGACACAGCTGGACTTCAGCCAGGTTTTTATTTAAAAGAGAACTCACAACCTTCTCTGAGACTTCAAACATGACTGAAATCAGATTTCAGAAACCTAATTTTGCAGGAATTGAGACTGGATAAGTTTTCCCTGAGAAGGTTACTTCTCAGCCTGAACCTATGGTTCTGGAAATTAGGAGACTCAGATTTGGAATCAGTTTGGATTAAAATTCCAAAAAGTCTTTTCACATTTGTCATCTGGTCAGGTTCTTCAGCTCCTTCTGTGAGAATTTCTCATGAACTCCTTTGGGATCATTTCTTATTAACTGAACTTGGGTAGAATATTTGTTTTATCTTGGAGAATATTTGGTGGCATTTGTGTTAAAAATTAACACTGCACACGTGTTAATTCAGAGAGGAACCTCAGAACACTCCTTAGTTATGGAACAAGTCTCACATTTGTTGGTGAGAATGTTTTTGTCTCTTTACAAGCCTCAGGCAGCACTGACACCCTCACCCAGCTCCTTGGGTTTGCTCTGCTCTGCTCCACCGATCAGGGCAGTGTTTGGATCCCATCTGAGACCTGGCTGAGTGATTTGGAGATTTGGGGGCTTGTGGCAGCTGATGGAACATTGGTGCTCCAAGATAATTCTGTGTGGGTTTAGCAGCTGAGCTGCAGGGATGGTGTTTCTGTCACTGCAGGTGATTTTGATGCACTGCTTGGTTTGATTTATTGTTGCAACATCTAATTTTATTCAAAAAGCCACTAATGGTTTTCTCCTTCATGGAAAGGTTACACCTTGTGACAATTCCGTGTGGTCCTCTCCTGCTGACAGAATCTGGGGGGTTCTTAGGGTAGTATATTACTTTCTACTCTAAATATTTATAAGAAGGTGTCAAAAGCTGAAAAAGTGAACTCTTCACTGAAAATCTCGGCTCCTCTGCATTCCTGCTTATTCCTGGCACTGAATTCTGGCATCTCAGGAGTCAGTATCCATTCACATGGCCCCAGCTCTTGAGAAGAGACAGAAGAGAGTGACTGAGTTGTAAGACTTGACCAACAGAGCTTTAAACACTGCTTTAAATGATGGCAGCTCCCAGATGTTTCCCTAAAACTACTTGGTTTTCTCTTCAAATATTCAATTTGTGTTTTTGTTGCAGGCCAGAATAAAATTTGCTTTATTCCGGGCATGGTTGGGCCTATCTTGGAAATGACTCTTATTCCAGAAGTTGAACTACGAAAAGCCACAATCCCAATTTTCTTTGACATGATGCTGTGTGAATATCAGTGGACAGGAGAATTCAAGAAGGTAACTACAAATACTCTGCATAAAAATGCATTTAAATGTCATGTGCTCAGTATTTCTGGAAAATGTTTGTCAAGGGAGCTTTTCTGCTTACACAAAGTGAAATCTCAAATATTAAGAACCAAAGAAACAGCTTTTGTGCAGCAGGTGTGGGATCTCGAGAATGACTGAGTTGGATTTAGGCAAAACTTGTTGCAATGACAGCAACAAATTGAATAGCAAATAGGGGCCCAGGGAGACTGCAGGATCTTAATCCAAATTTTCAGAATTTTACTGGAAAAGGTTCTGATCAGCAACACTTGAAGTCAGCCCTTCATTAAGTAGGAGATAGAATTAAATGACCTCTGGGGACCCTCTATAACCTAAATATTTCCTTATCCCCCTTCCTTGTGACATGGACATTGATAAACCAAAACTTCCAGGTTTTACTACAGTATCAGACAGGAGTAGCAGTGGATATTTAATTATATGTTATCAGATTTATCAGGAAACTGTAACTTTTCTAAATGTTTATTGTGAGAAAAAATAACCACTATGAAGAACTGAAATTCCTGGAGTGTTTTCTACAGTCATTCTGAAAAGGAAAAAGAATTTTTAAGTCACAACTATGAAATATTTATGATTGATGGAATGGAAATAGGGATGGTGGGACAGGGCACTGGGGATTGTAATTTAAATTTCCTGGCCCTGCTTGCAGTGCCTGCCTGGGCAGTGGAGTGTCCATCCCTGTCTGACACCTCCATTCTCCTCAAGCTCTTTGGGCATGGGCTCCCTTTATTCTGTGTTTGGACACTGCCTCCCACAGTAAATTATAAACTGAGTATTCAGCACAAATAATTAATTCAGAACAATCTGTGTAAGGGAAGTGACAAACAAAAAGGCATCATTTTAGACACATGTAAATATAAATATCTCGTATGCCCAGCTATGTTTAATACTTTAAATCATTCGGGGCATTTCTGTGTCAGTGAAGTGTGGAACAAATGAGCAGATGGAATTTCCATTTTGGTCTGTGTACCACAGTGCAAAGCTTTTGGCTCAAGGCCAGGATTAAAACCCACTTTGTTTCTGTGCATCTGTTCCCTCCGTGTCCTGATAGTCCTATATTTGCCTTCTTAAAAATGTTTCCTGCTCATGGTTTATACCTCCTCTCTTGGGAGAGACACAGAGATCTGTCCAGACCAGAAATCCTGAAAACTCATCAATCATCCTGCCTGATTACCAGGAGCAGCAGCTTGGGAGCCTGGGAGAGGCCAGGCACTCCAGTGACCACTGAATCACTTCTCCTGCCACAAAAATAAGTTTCAGGTGGTATTTTACAGTGCCAAGGAACAAGGACATTGGGTTTATTGCAGCTTAAGGAAAAGAGGGAGTTTTCATGTGATGGTGCAAAAACCATTTCACAATTGAGCAGCTGAGTCTCATTGGACTCTAATGTTCTGCTTTAGGAATTGAGATCATTTTCTCATCAAGAATCACAGGGTTTATCCTCTCCTTCCCTATAGATGAGGTAATTAAGATAAAAAACTTGCTTCTGTAAGTTTAGCCATCCTGGTAAGTTTTTTAAAAATATATATTTAAAAGGAAAGGTACATTAATTTTTATGTTTTAAAATTGTTACATCTTCATTCGAAGGGGCAAATAATTAATATGAATGGATAATTATTGGATGCACAAACACTGAACTCTGGGTTTTGCTAGTGGACAATTTTCATACGGGAATTGGCATTTAGTAGTATAAAGGATGTTTTTTTAAAGCTTTAGTATAAAATTTTGAGAATGACAGCATGTTATTTCAAGAGTGCCTGGGGCACTCAGGAGCCCAGAATGACATTCACTTAAAACATAATTTTGTGGAACTTTAAAAATAAATAATTTATTTCTAATCTAATCTTCTCTAATGAGAGAGGAGGGAGGGGGGGAAAAGCACAAACAGAAACATCTTTACGAGCTGAGCCTGTACCAGCACAGGAACCAGAGCCTGTCTGGTACCTCCCACACCATTTAATAACCTTTCCCAAAAAGCCTGGGTCTGTTAACCTGCCCTAGTGCTGGGGGCTGTGTCCTGCTTTGTGCACACAACATGCAGGCAAGAAGGATATAAAGTAATTTAAATTTATCAAGCAGGAATTTTATTTTATTTAGCTATTTCTAGGAAATCGTCTGATCCCAGAGAAAACAAAATTCCACCTGTGGCTATCTCAAGAATGACTTGCTCCAAATGTATATTTAATGGCTTGGAATCTGTATGTAGGTGTAGGACACAGAAAGACATTTTCTTGGAATCCTTTCTTCTACTTTGCACATGTAATTTCCATTCACCCAGAGCAGTGTTATATAAGCTTGTAATTTTAACTCTAATTCAAGATGTAGAGAGGGAGCCATTAATATCTACTAATTTTAGCTATCAAGGCTCTGTCTATCATGAGCTCAGGGAGCTGGGAATCTTGGAAAGCCAATTTATTCATCCCTCAGTGTCTGTGGATGGGCTCAGTCCTGTAAATGGGTCCCTTTCTCCCTCAAATAAAATGAGAAGCTCGTTGTTTATATGTTGGACACACAGGGTTAAAAAGTCCTGCCCTCCAAATGCTGATATCTCATCTTTCCTTTCCTTGAGAGATCAGGTTATGAGTTTTATTGAGACTCCCCAAAGGAGGACACATCACCAAGCAACCTGGTACTGCTTGTTCTAACTGAGGCCAGGAGTTAGAAAATGCTTGCTTAAAAAAAAAAACAAAACAAAACAAATAAACAAACAAAAAGGAAAATTAGCTCTTTGCAGAATAAATGAAAATATCATTTAAATAAACATGGATTTGAGTTACGTTGTGGATTTAACTTGGCTTAGAAAAGATTAATTTGTCTGTGTTTATATTTTTGTTCAAATAAATCATTCTGTTTGTGTTTGGTATTTTCAGTTTAGTATCTCTCATGGGTTCTGCCAATTGCTGGAGCCATCTGGGGAAGTTTTCTGTGTTTGCTTTGCTTCCTGACTGCTGTGGGAGCATTTCAGAAAGCAGTGCTGGCTGCTGCTGGGTGCTTGGGCTTTCCAGACTCACTGTTAGAGGGCAGACATGGATTCCTGGTGAGCCTGGGGCAGTGTCCCGTGTTCTGAGCTCTCACAGGTGACTGAGAGAGTGACTGAGGTGTCCCCAGCAAGCTCCTGGGGCACAGATTTATTTGCTGTAAATAGCCCCATTTATTTCTCTTAGTTCTTGAAACCTTGTTGTGTGCAAGGGCTTCAGAAGGAAGCAGCAGAGACTGAGTTTGTAGGGCCTGGTGCTTCAGGGACATCCATGTGGCAAACAGGGACACATTCTGTGATTTGGTGTCGAGGTGGGTTCAGAGCTGGGGAAATTCCTTGGATCTGTTGGAGAAGCAGGTGGGTTTAAAGCTAAATTAGTGCCAGTGACAATTAGGCACACTCTGTTTAAGTGAGAGGAGAAGGACACTTTGCAGAGCTTAATTTTGGCACAGAAACATTAGAACTTTATTCTATATTTCTGCCAACTTTTTTATTTGTTTCGATCCAAGCAACTGATTTTTTCTCTTCTTGCAGCTTGTTGAGAAACTGCAGGAAAGATGCTTAGGGAGAGTTTTTTTGTTCAGACCCAGCAATGTGAAATTATTGCCTCTTTGAGAAGTAATCAATTCTCTACCTGCTGAATAAGTACTAGGAAGGATTTAAGAGCTGGATGATTTTTAACTGGTGCTTGACCTGCACTATATTCACAGATTTGTCTTACTGCAGTAAGCCCACAGAAAATGGCTGGATTGGATGTTTTTGCTTAATATTTCCTTGTCCTGAAACTGCCATGCATCTGTGTTACCCATGTTAAATACTAATACTCATCCTGCTTGCACATAAAAATTAATTCAGAGCCCTTTAAACTACTATTTCAGCCTGGATGAGACAACATAATTTTATTTTCTTCCGTTAAGCTCTTTTTCAATGACAGCTCTTTATTCTCTAATATAAGTGTAATGTGTGCTATTCAACAGGAAGTCTTTCATTTGTATTCTAATTACAGAGAAAGAACCAATATTAGAGCAGCAACACCTGCAAGTAACAAAGTGGTGGAAATGGCTCCTTCCTCCCTGCCCTTTCCAGAGGAGTGTGCCTGCCCTGAGCCCACGT
The DNA here is from genome assembly GCA_020086605.1 of Lanius collurio. NCBI lineage: Eukaryota > Metazoa > Chordata > Aves > Passeriformes > Laniidae > Lanius > Lanius collurio. Next base: position 4,027,228 of record JACBWW010000051.1, read on the forward strand.
TTTGCTCTTGGTGGGGGCAGTGAGGTCTGGCTGCTCAAGGGGCTGTTCCAGAGCTCGTTGGAAGAAGCAGCAGCTGCTTCTGTTTCTGCCTCAAGAGTGGTTTGAAGGATCAGGGTGGCAAACAGATCTGGGCTGGACACTGGAGGAAAGAGGGGAATGTTTGGCCTTTGTTCTGGAAAAATGAGGAATCATTTTTCTGGGTGGATAGTTTGAATCACAACCTACTTGGAAGAAGTCCATCTAGTAATATATTTTCATTTAGAATGTAGTGTTCTTTAAAACTGAGGAAACTCTAAAAACACACCTGAAGAGATGTGTGACCTGCCCTAAGAGGAGGGACTGTTTTCCTCTGTGTAACCCTGGCTTGGCTTCTTCAGCTCAGAGCTGAATGTTTTGCTGAGGATGTATTTAAATGAGGTAAAATATTTTGCATTGCAGTTATCTGAAAGCACCATGTCTGAAATACTACAGTAATTCTTTGTACCATGAAAGGCTTCTGGTTCTCTGATGGGATGATCTGGATCCCAGCCTGCCAAAGCTCTCAATTACACAGAAACACTCCAGGGAAAAACAGAATTATTCATGTACTGACAATTGTGTGAAATTTTGTATCAAAGAAGAACGTGAAAACTTGCTACATTAGCACAGTAATGAATTCTGTCGTTTTTACAGTGGTTTTAATAATTAGATCTTTGTAAAGCAATTGAGCTTTATTTCCATGTAGGTCTCCACTAATGCTCTTTCTGTGCCTCTTGATGTGTTAATGACTTGTCAAGAACCCTGAGGTAGATCTTTCCTAGACTCTGAACAGGGTGCAGCTGTTTGCAGGAGGACAAAGTCTGTCTGTGGCTGCACACAGACTCTGAGGTTGTGCCTCAGGAGCCCAGGGCAGGGCAAGCTTTGAGAAAATCTGTGTCCAGGCTTTCAACCGTGCTAAAAGCCCAGACCAGAATATGGCCAAGCCTTTAACCCTTGGGAGTATGTGACATAATTCCACAAAGGTACAGTTCTGATGCCGTGTTGGCCTCTGGATGGCTGCTCAAGTGTTTTGATTTCTTTCTTTCTTTCTTTCTTAGTTTGAAAATGAAATCATTTTGAAGTTGGATCATGAGGTGGAAGGAGGACGAGGGGATGAACACTACATGCAGTTGTTTGAGTCCATGTAAGTAGTGCATGAGCATAAATAGAATAAACACCTTCAGGATGTGTTTCCATCTTACAGTTTCCAGTTCTCAGGTTGATAACCTCACCTAGAATAGAATCTTAGCAACTTTTTTCATGAAGGGACTGGAACTACCATAATGCTTCACCACACCTGGTTCAAATTGCAGTTCAAATTTTGCTCATTGAAATTATTTTCCAGGTTGCTTTTCCTTGTTTTGTGCTTCAGCTAAATTATGCAGAAGTTATATCTAACATGCATTTTTACGTGTCTAGATGGGACTCTAAGAGATTATTATCTGAATTTAAATAAGGCTTTGTGATGTTATGTGCATGCTTTACTTCATCAAAGCCTGCTACCCTGTGCAGGTTGTGTGTCCAGGGAGGGGTAGCAATCTTTGCAAAGTCACATCTCTCATCTGATGAACCATGAAAGTTTTGGGTACACACACAGGGGACATAAAGAATCATTTATTCTGTTTCTTTTTGCAGCATCTTTTACCAAGTTTGCATGTTGCTATCTAGTTTCCTTTAGGCTCTCCCTTAGGGTAAACACCACCGGTATTTCAGTTTATCATATGGAGTGTTTTCTGGACATTCCTACAATGTCTCCATCTATTTTGAAATACTACCTTGCCTTAAAGCTGTAGAGAGTGTTCCAACTGAGACTTTATCTGTGCAAAAAGCAAGGCTTCCCTCACATCTTGTGTGTGAGACTCTTTGAAGTTCTCTCTGTCTGAGCTGTGTGACGTTATTTGCTCACCTTGTTTGCACTTTGCACTTTCCTTCCAGCACTTTTCTTGGAAAGTGGCACTATCCAGTTAAACATCACCTGTCAGGAGTGCAGTCGAGGAGTGCCATCAAACACAGTGCAGAGCTTTTGATCTCCCTGCCTTCCCAAGGCCTCCTTCTTGCTCTGACATACCTGTTTTTTCCCCTTGGTACCGTCCCACTTTCTAGAAGGTCTCAAGTTCAAAGTTTCCACATTTCTAAAGATGACACTTCATCTTATGTTCAGACAATATTTTTCCTTCCATCCTTGAAGCTGCTGAAGGACCCCTGGAGCTGGAGAGTTGGAGCTGGTGACCTGTCTGTGGTAGGACCTGTTCTCTCAGTTGGTTTGGTTTAAATCTTCCCACCTTCACACCTTTTAAAGCAGGGATTTCAAGCCTCTGTTCCCAGATCCCTGTTCCAGCTGGAAGGAGACACAGTTATATTTGGTTCCACATTTATTCATTTGGTCATATTTTTATCAGCTGATCTCCTGGAACTGTCTGCACTCCTGCCCAGCTCCAGGTGTCACCTGAAGGCAGATATTTAGCAGCACTCAGTGACTGCTGTGTTGCTGCTCACCTCTGCAACCAATATCTGCCCACTCTGGTGGTTGCTGGGAACTTCTCCATGCCCACAATAATGAACTAAACAGGTTCAGCAGAAGTTTAATTAAGCACTTGCATTTGTCCCTAGACCTAAATGTTGGTGTGGCCCATGATGGGGCTGTGACCTGTCCTGGACAGCAGGGAGGGCAAGCTGGGGTGATGTGGGGCAGGTGAGAGGCTGTTCTCAAGAAGTGGATGAGGCTGCCCTGCCTGGGGAAGTGCAGGAGAATCAGTCCAGCCCCATGAACTGAAGTTGTGCCACTTGTCCTCAGGCTCAGAGAATGAGTTCTGGCATGTTTTAGTTACTAATGTAGGCACAACAGGAAATGCCATTTGGCAGCTCTCCAGTTCCCCATCACTGCAGTGGCCCATGCTATGCAGTTGTTTTTCTCAAGTTTTATGGCAAATATTTTTTTATTTAAAAAATTCTATTTTTTTTCCAAGCCCTGTTTAAAAATTCAAAGGTTTCTTGCTCCCTCCTGGAGGTAAAAAAATTCTTCTGAAGTTTTATGGTCCTTTTTATTGGGATTATTGTATAAAGCTGAGCAATATCACTTTTTGAATCTTCCCTCAAGAGACAGGTATTCCTCTCTCCTGGTTTTTTTCCAGTTCTCCTTTATGTGCACTCTGGTTCACCTTTCTTTAGGGACTGGAGTTATGTACTTTGTGCTTGGTGAGACCCAGCAATAGCTCCTGGTTTATGTCAATGTTTTTCTGCTTGTATTGGGAAGAAATGTGATGTCTTGGTGCCTCATGTTCATTGTGCACTCAGGTAACGTTCACAGCTCTGCCTTGTTTGCTGCTACTCCAAGGGAGCCTGTGGCAGAAATCCATAATAGTCACTTAAGCAGTGACTGAACTGCCCTTCATTAGTGTCTCAGACTCTTTCTGATACTTGGATATGTAAAATGACACCATTTTTCCTGTATAATATTCCAGTCTCCTATGTGGTTCTGAGGCTTTCTTACTTTCTTCCCACAAACATCATTTAATGTGCCCCAGCCTTTTCTGTCAGTTGGCAGCTCCCCCTTCAGTGTTTGCATTCCATTTGCACTGTATTTTATAAGCCATGTGTCAGTTATTGATTTAAATATTTCAGTTCCAGACTGGTCAGACCAGAGCAATTGGAGTATTCTGGTTGTATCTGGCCTCTGTCCCTCCTGTCTTATCCAATATAAATCTTCTTTCACACATCCACGTACACATTCCCTCTGTCTCAGCACAGTAACTCCACTGGAGCTGCACAATCCAAGGAATAAAATTAAGATACTGCTTTTACTTTGCTTGAGTTGGGTATTCTTGAGTTGGTTTTATTCTTGGGTATTCTGCAGAGGTTCCATTCTAGGCCAGAGCTTTGAGGGTTTCTTTGCAATTGAAGTCAATATGAATATGTATTTTATGAAGAAGATTCAAATAATTATGAGGAGTAAAAAAAAATAGTTTTTGCTATTAATTTAAACAGCATACTTTGAAATTAATTTTTTTTTAATATTGTGCCTAAAGATTAATAATCAATTCTTTTTTACCTGGGTGTCTGGAAAACAATGATTTAGAGCTCAATTGATAATTGAGCACTAAGATGTCAGAACCTTCCCAGCTACCAATACAAAGCAGGACTTCCTTGGGGAACATTCACTGCATCTCTGCCTGACACAATGCTTGCATCTATAATTCTATATGTGAAAATATATGTATGTATGTGTGTATATATATCTATATATGTGTAATGGAGATTGTCAGAGAGAATCCCAATGGAAAACCAGAGTGTTAAGTAGAGGAAACAAGCTCTTAAGCAAAGAAATAAAATAATCCTTAATGAGATGCAAGTAATCACTTAATGATGTTTAAATGGTTAATCTTTGAAGAGAAAGCTCTGACAGTTAAGTGAAATCTCTACTCCTAAATCACTTCAGTGCTTTTTACAAACAGTATATGCTAATGTTTTGTTAATGTAAATTGAATCTGATGATGCCAAAATATAAAATTCCCTTTTCCCCTACTTTCATCAAAAGAGATCAAGCTGCTCTTTTCAATCTGCAGAAAGCTGATTGTCTGGTTATGCATATTTCTCAAAGTAAAATTACTCTGCTGATGACTTTTTTGAGCTAAAAAAAATCGTTATTTTTGTTCATTTGAACTTTCTACTCACATGTAACAGTACAAAAAGAAGGAAAGCATTTTTGCATTTTATACTGTGGAAAGTACAGTATTTATTGCAATAGTGTGACATTCCAGAGACTTGAGTTTGTAATAGCACAAATGCAGGTTGCTCTGTCCTGAAGGTGGGTACACCCTTGAATACAAAGTCATTCTCAGATAGGAAAAGTAATTTTCTTTTTTTTCCCCCTTTGATTTACATGCATCTGTCTTCTGGATATCTAAATGACCAACCCACAGAGGGAATTTCCAGTGCACTCTGCAGCTGATTTAGTCCTAACTCAGTATTTGCCTTCAGAATGGTACCAACCTTTCTGTGTTTGCAGCCTTACAGAGTGTGCCAAGCAGCACCCTGGCATTTCCAGCTTGGTGAAAAGCTTTGTGAGCCTGGTGAAGAAGCTGCTGGAGAGGCTGCTGGATTATCGTGCCGTGATGAACGACGAGAACAAGGACAACCGCATGAGCTGCACCGTGAACCTGCTGGTACGTTCTCTGCTGGGCTGCTGCTGGGAGGGGGCAGAGCAGCAGAGCCTGTTTATTGAACATGGAGGTACATCTCCCCAGGGACAGGAGAGGGTGACAGCATTCCCTAGTGATTTAAACTCTGAGGCAGGAGGTTTTTGTATCTATTTGCACGGATATATGCATAAGTCTGAAGGCAACGTTCACCCGTTTGGTTTGTTTTGTTTGTGTGCTTTATCCACTTTAATTCCCTGGATAAATAAGGAAGTTTGCTGCTCACATGCCTGTACCTATTGATAAGCTTAATGGGACACTGGGTTCTTGACAGAGTCGAGCTGTGATGAGGAACTGACCCACTTGCTGCTTCAGCACCTCAATATTTACTTTTCAAATGTGGGCAGGAAAACTGCAAGGTACCCTTGCAGTGAAGTTCCAGGAAGTTTGAGGCTCTGATCTGGTCCTAGGCCACTCTGTCTTCTTTTCTACCCCTGTTTTGTAACAAGGATATGGCATAAAGAGATTCCTTCTCCAGGAAATTCCTCAAAGCCGAGGAGGAACCTCTGCCACCTTTGAGATATTGCACTCACACACTCAGTTCCTCAATAATCACTGTGCAATGTGGTACAAATTTCTTCAGCTCTTCAAGACACAATTCTTGTCATACCTTTTGCATGACCTTAGCAACTTACCTACCTGCAAACATATTATGGCAACAAAAAAATTAGCTTTATTCCTGGAACTGGCCCATTTAGAGGTATTGCATAAAAATGCTCCATAACTGTAGTGCTACACATCTGCTTCAATACATACCAGCTTCCACCAAGTGTAGCTGGAGTGTGTGGTTTATTATCTTAATTCATTTGGATAACCATATTTTCCTCTTCTCCATTAGAAAACCCTTCAGTAATGATTTCATTATGAACTATGAGAAGGATATGTATGTATAAAAACACACATAGAATTAATAAAAATATTAATTGAAGAAGTAGTACCAGGTTTAAACTTCAGATGGTCTGTAAATAATCTATTTCTCCTGCAGTCTGTGCTTTCTAATTAGCAATAAAAGCAAACTCTCAGTGTGTATATATATATATATAAATTTGTTAAAGGTCATTAGGATGTAACTTTAAATGTTTGTGTCCCTAGAATTTCTACAAGAGCATTAACCGTGAGGAGATGTACATCAGGTATGGCAACCCTGCTGTTGGATCTCTTTTGGAGAGGGCAATAACATTGTCTTGTGAGTTCTGGTTTTATCGTTGTGCTTGGATTTCCATACTTAATGTTACTTCACTGTCCACAACGACTCCTTGGCAGCCCTGACCTCATCTAATTTCTCTGTTGTTAGCTGAGCCTTCAGCAATTGGGAATCTATGCTATGTATTCAGCAGCAGCACTTTTTCCCACAAGAATTAACTTCTAATTGGTGAAATCACTCAACATTCATTGTCTATTGTTTAAAATTAAGAAAGTACAGATGGGTTGGAGGTTTGAGGGAGGATGTATCACACATTTAGGATGGCAGAGAAAACATCTTAGTTTTGTAGAGTGGCCCAGTCTGCTGAATCCTCTTCAATATGCAGCACTCCACGGGCAGGGCTGCAGCTGAGGCTGCAATTTTCTGTGGGAGCTGCAGCTACACTGGCAAATTCCTTCAGATGTGACATGGCCTCTTGCAGTCTCCAAGAGTTCTGCACACAGGATGCAGCAGACCTGGCTGTTTCCTGCCTCTCCTCTCCTGCCAAACCTGCAGAACAAAGCCCCAGGTCCCAGCTGAAGCGAGCCCTGCCCTGGAGGTGATTCAGACCTAACCCTGGAGCTGTGACCGGAGGGGCTGGGGGACAACAAAGTTCCCTCTGCGGGCATTGCTGAGGGGAAACTTTGTGTTGGGCTGGCAGCTGGGAATGGGAGCGCCTTGAGCTGCCACAGCAAGGTGTCAGGGCTGCTGTGTGAGCTGCAGCACAGGAGGCAATTTTCCTTCCTGGCTGCACAGTGGGCACTGTTTGTGCTGGATGCAGCAGCGCTGCCCTGGGCATCACAGAGAACATTCAGCTTGGAACTCCTGTGCTCCCAACACCTCCCAGGTTGTACAGGGACAGTTTTGCCTTTCTGGGCTGGTATTTTCCACTTTCTCCTTTCCCCTGTTATGTGTTTGCATGCGTGTACCTGGAGAATGTGCCTGCAGGTAGGAAGTGCTGTTATAAATAAGGGACCAGATTATCCATTTAACAATTATCCATTTATTTTCTACTACATTGTAGCTTTGTTACTTGAATGTAATTTTGTACTTTGTTGTAGCTTTGTAACCTAAATTTCTCTTGCTGTTAAAAAACCTTCCCCCCCACTTAGTTGTAAAAAAACCAGCCTCTTATCAGGGCTTGCATTCCAATGCAGGAATTTACGACCTCCCTTCCTTACCCCTTTTGGAGGAAGCCTGCCTGAAGAGTAGCAGATAAAGAAAAAAGAAAGAAAAAAAAAAAAAAAAAAGAAGAAAAGGGGCTGAATATGCAAACTAGAGCTGAAAAGACCGTTGGGAGTAAAAAATTCTTAGAAAATAATAATTTAAAAACGAGCCAACAAACTTTTAAGAAAAATGAACCATGTTACTCTATCAGGAACTACTACCTAGCCAGCTTTTAAGTTTCTTCAAATAGTCACCCTAATAAGAAAGTTTACTAGAACCACTACCCTGAAGACAGCGAGCTAACACCATCACCTCTGTATACACCATCGTATACAGCTATGGCTCGTGAGGAACACTCGAGGGCCCGGCTCTATCACAGGGAGTGGCAGAGCCGAAGTTCCTCCTCCTCCAAGTCGAAGCTGGGGCAACGAAGCTGGCCGGGGCCCCCTCCCGAGCTGATCACTTTTAATAAAGGCTTATAAGGGACTATCAGTCCTGCCCATTTTTTATTTCAGTGCTGCAGGGGAGGGCCCTGTCCTGAGTAACCCTCAGGAATATCGGACATGGAGGCCTCTCTTAGACCTTGGGTGCAGCGGCCCTTCCTCTGAGGAGGAGCTGCGGCAGCTCAAGGGAGGAGGACGGTTCTTGGTCCTCCCTTTGTGCACAAAGTTTCGGCACTCAAAAGGAACACAGCAAAGTGTGAACCAACGCCCAGAGCTTCAGCCACTTTCTCCTTTCCCCTGTTATGTGTTTGCTGCGTGTACCTGGAGAATGTGCCCACAGGTAGGAAGGGCTGCAGGGGAGGGCCCTGTCCTGAGTAACCCTCAGGAATATCGGACATGGAGGCCTCCCTTAGACCTTGGGTGCAGCGGCCCTTCCTCTGAGGAGGAGCTGCGGCAGCTCAAGGGAGGAGGACGGTTCTTTGTCCTCCCTTTGTGCACAAAGTTTCAGCACCCAAAAGGAACACAGCAAAGTGTGAGCCAAGGCCCAGAGCTTCAGCCCCCCTCAGTGTCCTTGAACAGACTTTGGGGAGTCAGGGTGTGACATTTATGGCGTTTCCCGTTATCTGGAGCGTTTTGACACTCAGTATTCCAGTCATGCCAGAATCCAGTCTAATCCTTGCTCTCTCCTCTATCAGGTATTTGTATAAATTGCGAGATCTTCATTTAGATTGTGAGAATTACACAGAAGCAGCATATACCCTTCTGCTCCATACGTGGCTCCTGAAGGTTAGCTTTTCTAAACTCAATATATAATTAAGCTTTTGCAATTTTCAGTTTTAATATATTGAAGTGAATGTCTTAATCTCTGATTTACTGCATATTAGTTATTTTCCACAGGGGTATTCAAGGTTCTGGTTAGAAATACTGCAGTAGGTCATACAAAAATAACATTAATTGTTGAAATTATATTTTCAGTAGGTGAGTAAAAGCCATATATTGCTAAAACTAAATATGGAGCAAAAATAGTTTTCCTTCATAGTGAGAACATTGTGTACAAATGTAGTTTTCATTTTGGTAATTTCTAACATAACAGTTATGAAGATTAAACACAGTTCCAGCTATCACAAAAGACACATAACTTTTAATTTTAAATAATATGGATTACATTGCCAATTCATGTTGGCTTTCTTTTGTAGCTGGTAATTAATTATTTTTCACTACAACTGTTGTTCATTACCAGTGTAACTGACAGTATCAATTGAAATGGTCAGTAAGATCTATTTCCATTACAAGGGAATATTCCAAATTTAAATGCTCTTCAGCAAAAATCTGATATTTCTTATGGAATTTACTAGTGCAGAACTATATAAATTTGTGCTACTTTGCTTAAGCTTCATTTTGATTTTTTTTATAATTGTACAAATATGAGGTATATTATATGCCTTGGTATAGACAAAGATAATAGTATATTAAATATTTTTATACAAAAAATCAAAGCCAAGTCAGTCAAGATGACATGACTGAAAAAAAAAGGAACTAATTTTCTCACATGGATTTTTATATAAAATTTGTAGGTGGGGCAAGGATGGGCAGGTGTAACATTTTAAAATATTTTTTAAATATTATGTGTAGTGCTGTATCACATGAAATACAGCACTTTTCTGACGAGGCAGTGAATGCAATCCCTGTGCCTTTCCCATTTTGTCTGTGGATGGGTAAAAAAGACTTGGGAAGAAAACACTTAGAAGAGCCCAGGGGACCAGACCTTGTGGGAGTGGGGATTTTGATGTGAAACACTGAACTGCAAAATTCTTTTTGATGTGTTCTCATTGTCAGTGGTCGGATGAACAGTGTACACCCCAAGTCATGTCAACAGAGTTCCAGTGCTCACAGACCTACAGACACTTGAAAGAGAATTTGTATGAAAAGATCATAGAATATTTTGACAAAGGAAAGGTGAGTCTGGACAGTTCTTCCCCTCCAAATCTCTCTGCTGTGCTACTGTGAATAGTTGTGTTTAATGAATGTGCCCTGGATAAAAAACATTTGTGAGGAAAAGCTTCTTTGAAATGTGGGTCAAGTAAAAATTGTGTCCTGCAGGCTTATTCCCAGAGTGTATCTGTTCCATAGGAGCATGTTCTTTCAATAACCTCATTCACAGAGAAAGAGGGCTAATATTTCAGCACATTGGCACAAGCATCTCTGTCAGGCACCAACAAAATACAATAAAAAATGTTGAATCTACTTCCCTTTACAAAGAAAAGAGTATGGACTACACAGATTCTGTTTCTAAACCACTTGGCCCTTATCTCAAAAAACCCCAGACAGTTCAAAATAGACATATTTGTTTCAGAGAGGACTAAGAATTGTATCCTAAACTTAAAATGTAGTAGATTGATGTTCAGTACCTCAGTTTAATTCAATTTAAGACAAAATAATGTTAATAAAATTACCTGTAAGTGCAATGGCATTAGACCTGAGAATTTTGGAAATAAAGCAGAGGAGAAGCTCTGCAGTGCCAGATAATTAATCTCATGACCCAATGCAACCTTTAAGTCATTATGCCTTGTTCAGCCATAGCCAAAGGTACGATGGGGGAGGACAATTCATCACTGTTTCTTTCAAAAATCCTTCCTATAACTTACAGGGTAGAAAGTTTCAGTTTCTCAGAGTTTCTGTTGGCATCTGCAGCAACTGCCCTGCAGCAGTGCCCAGCTGCTGTCCCAGGAGAACCAAACCCTCACAGTTCCTGATGTGCAGCACCCAGCACTGAGAGTCCCACCAGGACCAAGGACCCAGCTGCCAGGGCCAGGAATGCCTGGCCAAAGAGCACAGGGCACCACATGAGGATGGCCTGCTGTGAGAGTGGCACTGTCCTTTCAGCAGCAGAGAATTCTGCTGTGAGACTGGCACTGTCCTTTCAGCAGCAGAGAATTCTGCTCAGGGCCCCCTTTGTCTCCTCTGTTCTGACTAGGTGAGGAGGCAGAATTTGAGAAATATCCTCATGAGTGGGGGGTTGTTCCTGCTTTAAGACCACTTTTGTGAAGTGCCCAGAGTAGATGAGAAAAGCAGTCCTGGTCTTTCAGTGCCCATCACTGCCAGAGGCAGATGTTAAGTTGTGTGGAAAGAAAGAAGCTGCTAATCTGGGCAAGTGGCAATTTAAAACCTGTGGTTGTTTAGCTGATGAGAGCTGTCATGTACAAGGCTCCCTATGATGATGGATGCTGCAGGATCCTTTGTTAAATGGTGTGTGCTTTAAGGACAGGCAGGTGTCATCCCCCTCATCGACTGCTCTGTGCTTGGGGGATGTTCTGAATGCTATCACCTCAGTGCTCTGCTCTTTTTTTTCCTATAATGTATCTAAAAGGTAAGATGATTTTTTTAAAAATGTTACTCCAATAATCAAACAGGTTTACTTATTCCTTCCTGTAACGAATCATAAAACACTTTTATTTTTTAACATTAATCTGCTTTCCTTAAGTTTATGATTGCCCTGAGTCTTCCACTCTAAATGTGCACTTAATAAATGACTGCACTTTAAAGACAGCATAATCAATAAAACTGCAGTTAAACTCTGATGCATTAAAAACTTGTTTGTTGGTTTTACTGGATTTACTTTTTGAATGGGTGTTTGCATTGCAGATGTGGGAAGAAGCCATATCTTTATGCAAAGAACTTGCAGAACAATATGAGAAGGAAGTTTTTGACTATGAACTTCTAAGTCAAAACTTGGTAAGATTATATATAGATCTTCAGATTATTGCAGTCCAGAAATTAGTGCCTTTCAGCTATCAGACAGCAGATTTGCCTCTGAGCTTGTGCTCTACAGTGGATTTTTAATTCATTTGTTGAAGAGTTGCTGTTTCACTGTAACAATCCAGTGGTAAAGATTCATAAATAACTGTTGGTTGAAGTTGCATCAACATCTGTTAATTGAGGTATTTTGAAATGTCTGTGGATGAAATAAACATTGTTCTCACCTTGGAAAATTTAAAGGCCACATTTTGAAGCTGCTGTACTGCCTTAGGGTAGGCAGAACACCTGGATGAACTTTTCCCACTAAATTTTTCTTTTAATTTTAGCAGCTTGGGTCTTGACAAGCCTGAAGAATTCTGTCCTAATCAGGACTGTAGAAGTATTACAACACAAGGAATTAGAGCTGGGTCCAAAGGCTAGAAGGAAATTTTTAAAGGGAAATAAAATATTCGGTTACTCATTTTCATTTAAATTTAATGAATCAAAAAAAATTCCACCCTCCACAAACTATTTTTATTTCTACTCCCAATATTTCATGTTTGCATGATTTTTAACAAATGTTATGGGCTCATTCAATAGATATCTCTGGATCTTCCACAGAGAAACTGTGGGAGTCAAAACACGATATCCTTGAATGGTGCTGCATGTAAAGAAAGCTTCTTTTGCTCTGTTTTTATCATGAACTAGAAGACATTTTTGCCAGTTTCAGTTACAGTGCTGTGTTCTCACAGACATAATGCCTAAATGTCACTTGGTATTTTATGGAAGAAATTGTTCTAAGCCCTTTACAGGGTGGGTGCCCTTAATACGAGGCTACAGTAAAAACTGGAGTTGGGAAATATTTGAGGCAGGGACGTTTTCCAAATGTATTATTTCAGTAATTCTATCAATGGCCAAGGATGACTTTGGTGTTTGCTTTTCTCCTCTGAGGTCAAATATGAAAGCAGAAGCCATTTCTCTGTGTATCCTATTGGCACATAAATGTAAATGGTGTTTAACGTCCCCCAGCAGCGTCCTGGGGGATAACTGGGAATTGCTGCAGCTCATCAGCTGAGAGCTGAGAGCTCTTGCTTGTGTAGAGGAGGTTAAAAATGCATAGATAACACCCCCAAACACAAGTAATTACTGTTGGTTTTCCTTTCAGATCCAGCAAGCAAAGTTTTATGAAAACATCATGAAAATTCTGAGGCCTAAACCAGACTATTTTGCTGTTGGATATTATGGCCAAGGATTCCCAACATTTCTAAGGGTAAGCTCTTTTTAAATTCTTACTTTTTCATGTATTTTCGTTCTTCTTTTCTTTTCCTGTTTTCCTCATGATTGATGTCCAGATTCCTTTTCTGACCTATGATATGCATTGAGCTGACATATTCATACCAACTGTCTTGTGCTGCTCTTAGTTTTTTCCTGAATGGCAACAGTTCCTACTTTAGGACAAAAATGGTAAGTTTGAATTGGTTTTATTCAACATATGCTGAATCTACTCTGTTTTCTTTACTTTTCTCCAGTTTTGACTACCATGTAGGAAATCCAGACTCCAAAGGGTCTTTTTTTCAAGAAACCTGACAAACTTGGGAAGCAGTGCACAACCAGATTGTACCATAATTTTTTAAAAGATCACTGTTTTAACCACAGTAGTACATGAGTTCTGAGCATAAAAACAACCTAAGTATTTGATGTTTCTTACTACTAAAACCCCCTCTCACACACAATGGTGAAGAGGGTGGCTTGGAAAGCAATGAGAGGCCCTGATTTTGAAGTTTAAAAGCCAAAGCTGCCTTGAAAACACTGGGAAAACAGTGAAAGGATGCACCAGTGTTATTGTTTTCTGAATAATGAAGCTCCAGGGTCTCTGGAGAATCAGTGCTGCTTTCCAGCACCTGGCAAAAATGGTGTTCAGCTTTACAGTTGATTAATATTCAGAAAACAGAAACATCCATTCCAAAATCAGAAAACTGCTGTGCCTTTGTGCTGATTTCCATGAACCTGTAACTTCTGCCTCAGCCGCTCCCAGCCCAGGCAGTAACTCCTCATTCCTTGCAGAACAAAGTGTTCATCTACCGTGGGAAGGAGTATGAGAGGAGGGAGGATTTCCAGGCCCATCTGATGAGCCAGTTCCCCAGTGCTGAGAAGATGAACACGACTGCAGTGCCCGGAGAGGATGTGAGGAACTCTCCTGGTCAATGTATCCTTGGACCCCTGGGAGATTGCAGAGGGAAGGAGGGTTGGGAAACCCTGTTCTTAGCATGAGCTTATCTGTGTGAAACACTAATTTCCTGGAAAGGTTGAAAGTTTACTGATGTTGCAGCTCAGTTTGCAGTTTTACTTTCAGGTCCTCCATATCTTTTATGGTTTGTTCCTAAGAGAGCTGCTGTTTCTCTAGCAGTGCTAAGGAATCTGTCTCTTTAATTTATCATAGAAATATTTAGGTTGGAAAAAACCTTTAGGATTGAGTCCAGCCCCAAACCTTGTTCACCCACGTTCCCAAGTGTTGCATCTACATGTCTTTTAAATCCCTCCAGGGACAGTGACTCAACCCCTTCCCTGGGCAGCCTGTGCTAGGACTTGACAGCCCTTCTGGGGAAGAGAATTCACTGTAGTTCATGCATGGTTCAGCTTTATTTTCTTCAAATGGCAAAACCTGTGTCACACACTTGAAGAGACCAAATTTAAAGCAGAAAAATTATCTATTATCTCCCATTCATAGCTGTTGTGTCTTGATATTAAATTCATGTCTTCCTTGAGCATTGCTCTGACTGGCACCACACTTTGGTATCACCTCTCTTTCTTGGCAACATAAACATGTCCTAAGTCCCTCAGAAATTTTCTTAGAAAATTAACTCATAAAAATTGTTAACCAACTTTTAGAAAGGAATCAATTAATCTTGGTTAGAATAACTCTGATTATCTTTTTCTTCTGATTTGAGTCATTACTGACTGAGCAGATATGGGATCACCTCATTGTATCAGATACTTTTTTTTGGATGCTGATTTTCCTTTATTAATTTTCAAGGCAAGGTTGTAACACTTCACATACTCTCTTGAGTCTATTCTGGTGGAACCTTCTGGAGGAGAAAGGGAATACTTTCTTTTCACACTGTTGGGACTGAAGTGGGAGTATGCCAGGCTTGTCTAAAATAGTACTTTAAGTTTGAAAGCCAAGCTCTCCCAAGCCTGCCTTGTGTCTTTACTAATTAATTTTTTTGTGGATATCATATGCTTCAGTCCTTAAGGTAGAACTTGCTCATCTATTTGCAAGGAGAAGGACATAGGCACCACTTCTGCACTTATGCAAAAGGATCTAACCAGAGGGCATGAGTTTCAAACATACTGAAATATCTAAGAATGTGATATATTTACTTACAAGTACAGGATTCAGATTTAAAAAACAGCACTTCCATAGAAAAAGGAAATCTCAAGTAAAAGGGCTGTTCAATTACAGATTTCAAAATTAAATGTTAACCATCATGACTTTATGCATGCCTAAAGCTACACAGTGAAACTGTTAACATCAGATGTGGTTGATGTTATTTTTGTAAGTTGACTGAGCTTAAAAATTTAATGAATGAGTCAGTGTGATAAATTCTGCTGCAGATATTCAAGCTCAGGAAATAATAAAAATATGCAGTTCAAAATTAATATGTATTCAGTGGTTACTACTGGCAGATTTTTCTTTTTCTGGCTAAGGAAACCCCAGAAATGAAACCCTGAACACTTCATATTTTTCATCAGAAAATGTCTTTTTTTTATTATTATTATTATTATTTCCCCTACAGCCTACAGTATTTCATACTAATAGTTAATAACATGCCCTTAACTTTCAGAATTTCAGATATCCAGTGTTTTACAGTGCAGCCAGTCCTGGAGGAGCAGCCTAGATTCAAAAATAAGGCAGTGCCTGATCAAATCATAAAGTAAGTGAATTTGTGTAGTAGGTAGTGTAATGAAAATCACTCCATATTCCTAAACTGATAACCATTATTTTGTGAATTCAGCCATTTCCCAATGAATCTTAGAGTTTTTATTGTCCCAATTTACTGACTTATGTATCCATAGAATCAGAGAACAATTCGTGTGGGAAGGGACCTTCACAGGCCACCCAGTTCAATCCCCCAGGGACATTGCTCAGAGCTGCATCCAATCTCTCCTGGGTATTCCCCAGGAATTTCATGAAAGAGCCTGTACCCATCTACCTCTGAAGAAATAACTCCTGGATGCAGGGACAGAGGTGGAATCTGTGCTTTGGGTCGAGGATGCTGAGTTTCCAACCCATCTCAGACAAGTGGTGGAGACAGGGCTCTTGGAAGTGACTGGCAGGGTGAGAGAGGTTGAGTTGGAGACTCTTGAACAGAAGAACCTTGTTGTGTCTTGTCTGGTCAAGTGCAGAATAACAGTGGCAAAATGGTTTCTGCTGGTGCTATGGAGTATGGGTTTTGTAAAGGAATAAAGGAAATTATTGACCAAAGTGTTTTGTTAACAGATTATCCAAGAGCTTCTTCCACAGCAGTTGTGCCCTTGGTCTGCAACCCTCTCTATGGGATCTTTACTGAAGTGTAGAAAAAATATAGGGGTGCTGGGGGACTCAGTCGGTTCGGGGTGATCTCTGCAGTTCAGGGCAGCTCCTGAAATGTGCAGTTTATTTGCAAGGGTCGTGGGTGCAGGAGCTCTGCTGGAGCTGCCACAGCTCAGAGCATGGCCCAGAGAGAGCCAGAGAGAGTGTAACGGTAAGAGGGAAGAGTAGAGAGCATAAGACAGCTAAAAGTCTGGTTCCATGATATTCTATCTCTTCTTATACTGAATATGGTAATAGTACAACATCCAATCAGTAGAAGACAGAAACCCTTATAGAATTTACATACAACCTATCAAAACTACTACATTACCATACTGTGTTACATTTTAACTCCTAAAAACTACTTTCTAAAACTACTTTTTTCTTCCCTGCCACGCTGGCAGGGTTTCTC
The DNA here is from genome assembly GCA_020086605.1 of Lanius collurio. NCBI lineage: Eukaryota > Metazoa > Chordata > Aves > Passeriformes > Laniidae > Lanius > Lanius collurio. Next base: position 4,043,954 of record JACBWW010000051.1, read on the forward strand.
TGACCCTTGGACTTTTCTCTTTGCTGAAGCATCCTCTTCTTTGCTAAAGACATTGCTCAATGCAGAGGGATTCTCCTTCAGCTGGCCAGCCCATTGTTTTTGGTTGTACAGTAACTCACAGCTCGGTATCTTATATCTCAAAGCTAGCTTTCATTTCTATTTTGCTTACAGGTTTTATATTTTCAGAATCTTTTGCCAAGCAGTCATATTTATAAGGTTTCCCTATTTCATCCTCCCCAACACTGAAGTAGCAACTGACTCAGAGGGGAAATATAAGAGCTCCCCATATACACCACAGTAAATAAAGCAGATCCAAGCATAGACCTTGTGGCAGGATTTTAAAATAAACAAACACACACACCAAAATGAAACCCAACCCAAAAAGCCACAAAAAAATCATGGTCCTAATTTCAACTTGATTCATTTTAAAACCAGTAACTGAAAGGCAGATTATAAATGCTGTCCTGTCTGACCAGATTTCAGAGTAGAGCCAGCCACGCTTCAACCTGCTGCAGTTTATGTAGGCAAGTGTTCCATGTGGAATCTCTGCTCAGGTGGGAGAGTTTGTAATGGTTTGTCTCAGCTGCAGAATTCAACCAAACTGCTGATTGCATCTGGGCTTGGAGATTTATTTTTATGAGTGTACTTTATTGGGCATTTAATTGTTGGTTACATTAGGTGATGAGAATGTATTTATTCTATCAAAGAGCTTCAAAATATCTGTTCTTTCAGATGGAACTGCATAAAGTGGTCTGACTCAGCGTGGCAGTATTTTCCCGTTACTTTTCTTTACTGATGAAGAAAATCTTAGCAGTTTGGATCAGAAATCAGAGTTTCCTCTGAGCTAACATACCATGGTTTGCTTAACTCAGATGTTTGGGGCTTCTCCATTTGTTTTTCTGGGCTTTCAAAAACAATTCAGTTTTACTGAAAGATATTTCCTTGATTTTTTCTTTTTCTCTGCAAAATTAGCTTTTACTTAACATAGGTTTAAATTTAATTCATCTTTAAAACAAATACTAAAAACCCAAAGGGGAGATTCTTCTGTGGACAGCAAAATACTTAGCCAAAACTCTGCAGATTCAGTGCTAAAAGTCAAGTGGTTGCAAGTTTAGTGGAAAGATGTGCTCACAATGATGGAGAATGAATCATTGGCTGAATAGAACAGACCAAAACATGAATTTGCAAAGAATCCTTCACATGGGTGTACCCCTCTACAAGCTCTTATAAACATTCTATTATCTCTCACTAGAAATTGTTATTAATGGTTTTGGTTGTTTAATTTTTTGAATGTTGTTCAGCATTGTGAGCAGGATTGCTAGACAAGATTAAACTGCTTTGTCATGTGCCCTGTTCCAGTCCACATGAACATACCTGCTCTGCCCAGTCAGTTGTTTTGAATGGAAGTGACTCCTTCCATAAACCAGGAAAAGGCTGGCAAGCAGGGCAGTGCCACAGCAAGAGCACAGGAGAGGAGAAATCTCCTCTAGTCCTCCTGTAGATTTGAACATTAATCTGGAAGTCCTGGAATTTTTATACCTGGGAAATACACCCAGTTGAAACTTAATACTTGTAAAATACTGTGTATTGACCCTGATTTATAGGTAAAGTGATGCTTTCTGAGTTTCCAGTAAAATCCTTTTTCTCTGAGCTGTAAATTTGCTTTTAATTAAGAACTCAACTGCTCAAAATGAAATATTTCTCTGTAATAACAAGATCCATTAATTTCTGGGTTCTGTATTTTACAATAGTCATTTTACAATCTTTCAGCTTTTATAAGTCAAACAACGTGCAACGGTTCCACTATTCAAGACCAGTCAGAAAAGGATCTGTTGACCCTGAAAATGAATTTGCTGTAAGTAAATTAATGACAAGGTGATGGCTGTTGTTCTGGTAACTGTGACTGAATTTTGATCCTAGCTACTTTCTTAGGCTCAGATTACTCATTATGAACACCTTAAGATCTGGCTCATAAAAAACCAAATGCAAGACTTCTCTACTTCAGCACAACTCCTGTGTACTCAATCAGACATTTCAGTTTCAGGTAAACATTATGTAGTTAAGCATGTTCAGCACGTTTGTGTTAAGCAGTAACATTTTCTGGCACAGATTTTCATTATCAAACAAGGTGACATGTAAATAAATATCAAATGCTTTGCTGCTTGTAGTTTGCAACACTTCTATCAGCTGCCAGCCTGGTAATGAGGTGAATGTTGTCTGCTTTCATCAGTCCTGTGAAGTCTCAACTGATGAGAGAATTACCTATGTCATTTTTACTCCCATGCCTAATGCTTGAATGCTAAGGAATGGCCTCCACTCTTCAAATAATCTGAGAAATTTACACCTCCATAAATTACTTTTCACTGTTAAGCATAAAAATGTGGTACCTTTCTGTAATTTCACTTTACAGGTATCTGCTATTTTATGGTTTGTTTTGAAATGCATCCCATCCAATCCTTATGGCAAAAGCTGGGCCTTGGCACAGTGGTGGGAAAAGCCCTTTCTTTCCAAAGTGCACAGTTTCTGTTATGTGTGTGCTGATTAGCAGAGTCAACACTTTCATGTAAGAGCTTCCTACCTGCTGTTAAATCAACACTTCACACACAAACTCTACCCTGACATGCCAGAATGTATTGTCAAGAATCAGGATGCACCTTGACTTCCATTCCAAGCAAGAGAGGTTTGAGCCCATTTATGAATAAATCTTGAAATGGTTTTACAAAAACTAAATTGTTGATGTTTTCATTGTTGATGACAATAGATATAATGCATGTTTCCTTCAAAGAGGTGGGAACTGGGATAGATGGAAGTGTTTTCACTACATCTGTTATGGTGTTTCTCAGTACTGGCAGTTTTGATGAGCTGATACTGAAATAAGGAGCAGCAGGGTAAATGAAACAGTGGCTATTCCAAACTATTCTAAAATGTCAACAGCCAGTCTTGCTCAAAAAAGAAAAATGAGAGGAACAAAACCAAAGTCAGAATACTGGCAAGTTGTTACAGGGCTATTAATGCTTTTAATTGCAGAAATACCTTTTGAATGTGGAGGAAGGAAATATAATCTGGGTAGAGGTGAGAGCAGTTCATTTAATGCCAGTCATTCCATCTGTACTGGCAAAAATAGGAATACAGACTAAAAGATTCAAGGGTAATTTTCTTTCTCCCATGCTTTGGGAGGCCTTTGTGCCTGAAGATGGCCTAATCTCAAATCAGGAAAATTACTTGTGCAAGTTGCTGTGCTAGATTAGGTTTACAGTGTCTTTTGAGGCAAAAATATGCATGTTTTCCATCTACATCCATTTCACTCTGACATGAAGGCAGACAAGATTAAAGTTTCCATCCTGAAGTATCATTTTCTCCTGCTGTGCTTTTTTAACAGTCGATGTGGATTGAGAGGACATCGTTTGTTACAGCCTACAAACTTCCAGGGATCCTGCGCTGGTTTGAGGTGGTCACCATGTCCCTGGTGGGTATGAACGTGCTCAGAGCCACCCTCTGGGAGCTGGTGGGTCCTCCTGCACACACCAGCCTGCAAAACCATCACACAAGGCTACTGTAACTTGTTTTATACAGACAAAACGGTTGTTATTTAATCTTTCTGCTGTTCAATACATGATCAATATATCTTATGTCTGATTTATAGTTTCAGGACCAAGTCCTAAGAGAATTGAACTGGGGGGGTTTGCTGAATTGCAAAACTGTTGTTCATGTATGTGATTTTTATAAAACCAAAAAGACTTGTTTATATCTTTATGAACCTTAGAAGTCTTTTCTTTCTTCACAGTCCACAATTAGTCCTTTAGAGAATGCTATTGAGACTATGTCCACGACAAATGAAAAAATTTTGATGATGATTAACCAGTACCAGAGTGATGAGAACCTCCCTATTAATCCACTTTCCATGCTTCTGAATGGAATTGTTGATCCAGCTGTTATGGGTGGCTTTGCTAAATATGAGAAGGTAGGAGCTTTTGAGTCACTGTGAAGAACATTTTGAGGTGCACCATTTCATAATCCTCTTACATCCTTTGTTGAAGTGGCAGTGGAGTGTGGGTGGGGAATAGGAAAGCCATAATTCCTTCAGTTCAGGGATCCTCATCCTTTCCTGGTCACCTCTGTCTTTGAAAGCAAACCAGAATAACTGAAGTATTAATTGATGTAAATCATGATACTCCAAATCTGTGCCTTTTTAATTTCGCTGTAAACTTTAAAAAACAAATTTTAATTGGGTTTCATAATAAGGGTCTCAAACTCAGAAGTGTTGGATAAAGACCTAATACATTCTAACCAAAAAGAGCACCTCAGCTCCCAACTGATGGAGGGAGGAATTCTCACCAGCAGCATCTGGCTAAGGACCATGCAGATGTCTCTCCTCTTTGATGACCAATATTATGATCACCAGCTGAGATTAACCTGTGGATTAATGATTGATTTCTTTACCTGCCAAAATGATGGACTGTATTTATTTATTTATTTATTTTGTCTAAGGCTTTCTTTACAGAAGAATATATCAGAGATCACCCAGAGGATGAAGAAAAGCTGAATAGACTCAAAGATCTGATTGCTTGGCAGGTAATTTCTCACTGAAAGCCACCACTGAGGCTTCGCCAGCAGTTCCTTTGTCCCTTTCCTCTCTAGCAGGAGAAAATAACATTGAAATGATTCTGTCATTTCCACTTTTTTTTACCCCCTGAAAGGTATTTTGTACACATCTGGAATGGTTTATCAAAAGCCACATATGGCAGGCTACATACACAGTTAAATGGGCCAGGATTTCCAGCTTGGGTTGTATTCCTGAAGACAAAACTGAGAGCATGACAAAAGTCATAATGATTTCATGAATTTCTGGGGCTGGCAAATGTCACACTCTCTTTGGAAACAACTCTTTCCTGGAGTATTTGTTTTTTGTGGAGGATTTCTTTTTTCTTTAGAAACCTTCAGGGAGTGTTTACTTTTCTCAGAAATTATTTTCATGCTCAATGACCCTTCAAGATTACTGCTATGTGTCTTCTGTGTGCAAAGAGCATGGAAGACTGTTCAGAAATACTTCTGCACCATATCTCCAGAGGAGAAATGAATATTCTCCCTATACTGGCAGCACTGAAGTTACTTGGGTTTACTTTTTGTTATTTTATATATAGTGTTTATATGATAAGACAACCAGCCTGCAGAACCCTTTTGTCCTCAAGGAGGAAAATGCACCTTTGGGAGGTGGTGGCAGAAAAAAACTGTTTTTGCTGAGATTCAAGGGAAAGTGGCTCTTTCTGTTGACCTGATAATGATCATGGAGCAGAGAAAAACATGACCTCAGAAATGATCCATTCTATTTCCATTATCTAGTCCAAAATAGAAATCATTGCTATCAATAGACAGAGGAATGGTAAGAAATAGTGAGAGTTCATCTGGGATTTTACTATCAGAAATGAATGGCTCAAGGTATTTCTCCTCACGTTCCATGTCCCATTTCTGTACTTACTCACAAGAACATCCCTAGAAACATCCAAGGTCAGGTTGGCTCTGAGCAACCTGATAGGTTTGTCCCTGTCTATGGCAGGGGGTTGGACCAGATGACATTTAAAGGTCTCTTCCAACCCAAACTACTCAATGAGTCTGATTCTGTCTCTCTTTCATAGACGAGAAACAGCAAAAATTTACCATTTATTCCTCTCTCAGCCTTGAAATGAATCTTCCAAGTAGTTTAATGCAATTGTTTGTACTATTTTTTGATGTTTTTTTAAGTTTCTTCCTGTTTCATTCTGATTTATCTCAGTTTGGTTATTAGTTTGAGTTGTACCTTTGCAGTTTCTCCTGTGTTGTTCCCACCTCTGTCTGTTGTGGTTTTCTGACCACTCTGAGGAGGACTCAGTGGATTTGTGGTGTTGATTGACCATAACAACATCTGGCATTAGGAAACAAGGGGTAATTCCTACCTATCCCTGCAAATCCCTCTGAGGACAAACAGACCTGTCAGTAACAGATGGGCTTTAATACCACGTTTTTAGAAGTTATATTGAAATTGAACTTCCATAAAATATGATCAACGAGGTGGGTGAACCAGTGTTCCCAGTACTTACTGGGTCAGAACACAAAAAGGAAGCATGGAATCTAAGTGGATTTTACAAAAAATCCCAGATATTAATGCAAAGAGCTAAAAGCTGAAGTAAAGCAGTTAGAAAAGGTTTGTGGCAGGAGGGGAGCTAAAAGTGTTTTACACAAATCTCATAATATTAAAATACATAGAAGAGAGAAAACAGCCTCTGTGAGGCAGCCAACATTTTCAGGAATTTACTGGGAAAACCCATTTTCCATGAGCCTTTTCCATCTTGTGTTTGCTGCTCAAAGCTGCTATCAATGGACAAATCCACCTGGCAGTCACAGGAAGAGTTTTGCAGTTGATTTACCAGATAATTTAAACAGATCTAGAGAGGTTGTTGGAACCACTTGAAAAGTCTCACCTTTTTCTTTTTTCTTTTATTCCTCTTAAGATACCTTTCCTTGGGGCTGGAATTAAAATTCATGAAAGAAGAGTTTCTGAGAATCTTCGTCCTTTCCATGACCGGATGGAGGAATGTTTCATGCACTTAAAAGTTAAAGTGGAAAAACAATATGGAGCCAGAGAATTGGTATTATTCTCCTTTTAACCTCTACCTCAATTTCCCTTTATTTAATACACATCTTGTTCTAAACAAAATCATACTTTTTTTTTTTGGCTTGTGGGTTTTCTTGTGCTCTGAAGGTAGTAGGATCTGAGTTACATCATCCAAGAGCTGATTTGATTCTCTGACACATCAAATATTCCTCATTCTGGAGGATTTTGACTATATTTTATTGTGACTTAAAGTTGCAAGTCTTTTCAGCCTTATTGAGGAAGTAAAATCAAGTTCTTATGTTTGTTCTCTTTGTAATTTTTCTTAGTGGTTCAGGGCTTTGATCTGCAATTGATGTCTCTCTGTGCCAGCCACTTCCAGCTGTGTCGTGAAATAAAACCTGTCATGTGTATAATACTATAAATACTAGTTGAGAAGAAACTGAAATATCTGGGAATTGAAGGATAACTTCTGAGCACAAACTCCCCAGAGAATTCTTGAATAAAATATTCTATCTGAGCTGTGCAGGCTAGCCAGAATGTTGTTGTCTGGCTTTTGTGATTAAACACCAGTTACTTTGGAAATTATTTTATGTTGTTGCTTTCAGCATTGCTGATTTTACAATAGGATTTATTTCTACTGTTATAGGAGGAAAAGTAGCAAGTTTCTAATCTAAATTTTGGTATGTGCTGTGTTATACATCTGTATGATGAAAATTCTGTGTTTCTATCTGAGTATGGTTTTTGTTTTGCAATAATAGAGGCTGTAACTGCAATAATTTACTTGAAATTGTGTAATTGTGATGATAATTGTAATAACAGAGGCTGAAATCCACAATCAACCAGCTTGACTCCTGCTTGAACCCTCCAGCACTCTCAGGGACCAGCACTTAAAAAACCCAACCTATTTAAAATTTTGCAGAGAATGTACTTTGTGAATTGAGTTTGGGGGGTTTGAAGAGTTAAGAATTCCTCCAGACACAAGATAAATCACAGTAATTAATGGGAGCAGACAACTCCTTTCATGCCAAGCTTTAAACATCTGCACAGTCCTCAAAACCTGGTGTGAAAAGGATGAGTTGAAGATGCCAGGGTTGTTTTGCAGGATGTGTTTCTCTTTTCCATCCTGCAGCCCGAGTTTGATGACAAGAGGGTGGGGCGGCCAAGGTCGGTGCTGAAATCCTACCGCCAGTTATCCTTCATCTCCATGTGCTCCCTCAGCTCAGACTGCAGCACCCCCAGAAAGCCTGCTTCAGAAAGGTTGGTTATAAATACAGCACAATTCTCTTGCAGTCCTGTTTTTTAATCAGTTTTATGAAAGCAAACAAAATGATTTTTAAAAAAGAATAAAGACCACCAGCAGTCTTTCCAGACGACACCAACTTTATTTTTAACTGTAGCTGTCACTTTCTCCAGGCTCAAAACTACATTGTTTCAGTTTTAATAGGCAAAATGTACTCAAGTGTCATTGAAAAAAAAAAAGTGGCACTTCCTTTTCAGAAAATAAGTATTTTAAAAATCAAATTACTTTTCAAAAATTTATGAAGATCTGGGGGTTTTTACAAGTTTCTTTTTATACAGCTTTTGACTTAATTAGCATCTTATTGTTTATAAAATGTGAATAGGAGAGAAACAACCTTTACAAACTTGTAAAGGAGGTGGAACATTTTAGTAAAGTCTGTAGTAATGTAAAATGCTTTGGCTAATGTGCTTTAACTGCAGCACAGGAAAGCAAAAAGGCTTCTGAGAGAACAATTATGGGCATAGCTTTTCCATCCACAAATTGTTTTGTTCACTTTATAAATTATCTGTCAAGCACATAGAACTTCTTCCCAAACGAGGTATGTATAAAACTGAGCAGTGTTTGATGATTTTTTAGACATCTGAGCTCCCTTTTTGAGTAGTTCACTTTGAAAAAGTCCAGAGGTGCCTGACCCTAATGTGGAAGGGTTGGTTCTTAAGACACCCCTGTTTCTGGCATGTGTGGTAGCCAGCCCAGTGCTGAACACTCCTCACACGTGGAGATTCCTGAGGCTGCTCCTCCTGCCCTTCAGCCTCCCCTCCAGAAGGGTGGAGCAGGCAAACATCATTTGTGTGCTGCAGTAAATCAGGACACCTCCGGCAGAACCAGACACACCCACTGAAACAACTGCATCCTGCACCTGGTTTTAATTCTTAGGATGCTAATTGGTTTCTAGGAAGCACTGGGAAGACTCACCATGCTATTTGATTTATCAATTTTTATGTTCTAGAAGAAATTCGGTCCCATGTTCCAAAGGCTGATCACATCAGCAGAGAAGGGAGTAAAGCCAACACCAACTTCATGGCCTTTTTTTTTTTACTGAGAAGTGACCCAATTTTTAAACTGTAAAAATTAGAGGAAGAGAGAATCCAGCAGGGGGGATTAATCCCTGGGTGTCTGCATTCTTGTTCAATATGGTGAAACAAATAGGAAGATGCATTTAAAACATGGCAACAAATAGCAATACTCTGTTCCCCTTTGGCTCCTTACAACCAGAAGAGCAGGTCTTGCTTTCAGCACCAGCATCACCACACGTCAAGTGGCCATGTGAGCTCCACTCTGTTTAGTTTAGGAGTTCTTAAGCTGATGCACAAATCTTTAAAGAGGGATTTGAGCTCATTTTAATATTTTACATTCTTCACTACATTTTAAGATGGTGTCATTCTGCCTGCAGGCATCTTATTTGTATCTCCACTTGCCAGCTGCTGAAGCACATCCTGTACTTTTTGCCAGCAGTTTGCAAGGCTGCCTAGAAAGTAGAAGGAAAGAATGACCCCCATTTATATTTCATGGGGAAATGACATCAGAATACCAGCAGCTTTTAAAATACAACTTGTACTTTCTTTCTTTTGCTCCTGCAGCTTTGATCTGGAAGCAGTGCTACCAAAGCAAGTCAAAGCAGAATCAGAGGAGACTGCTCCACAAAATAATCCTCATCCTGAAGTCAAGATGAGAAAGTCCAAAAAAAGGACAAAAAGAAGCAGTGTGGTGTTTGCTGAGGAGAAGGCAGCAGCTGATATTTCTATCTCTGAGATGAAATGTGTATGTTACTGATTTAGAGTAGTATTTTATAATCCATGAAAAAGAGGGCATTACTCCTTTCCTTGGAAAAAGAAAAATATATCCCAGAGAGCTGAAGCTGTCATAAAGGGAAGTGTGCAGGATGCAGAGATGATCTGCCCTGCCATGAATGAAACATGCAAGATGCTGTGGAGGAAACAAATCAGTGAGAAAACAAGAACCTCTCTCCTGGCTTTTGGTGACAGATAACAGAGCTCTGAGGCTGCAGATTCTGAGCCTGGTTAGCTCAAAAAGGAGCACTGTGTTGGGAGGGTTAAGCTGCTTTCCTGTGGAGAGGCAATTGACTGTGCTGACATTTCATGGCAGCTCCTCACAGTCAGGGCTATTTCAAAAGTGATGAGCCCTGTACGTTTTGTACCTTGTTATGGAACATGCAGCTGTTAGGAAATTGCAAGATTGCAAACAGAGCTCCTTAAATGGTGCCAGACTGAAGTTTGGAAGCACTGGCACCTCTGGCTCCATAGATCATCCAAGTGCTTTTATTGCACTGCTGGATCATTACAATGACTTATGTAACTTACACTGGGCCTTTTTATATAGATAGTTTAATCCTCAGGAGAACTTTCTTTTGGTATATGTCCTCTTGATCCACAAGCCCCATCTAAATTAAAGAGTCAGGCAGTAACAGATTGTTGAATTACATGGAGGGAGCATAAATAATTTGATCAAATGTTTGAAGGAATCATCAAAGGTAAAGTGAATTGAGTAGAAAGCCAAGATTGTCTGGGGAAGCAGAGAGAAACTCACAGATGATTATGACTGTCTTACACTGCATGTCCTTATGCAAAAGAGAGATAAGCACAGTCGTGCTTTGAGAAGCACTGATATACAAAACCAAGTAACACCTTTGGCTTTTGATCAAATTAGATAACACATACAGCAAACTGTGGGGATCCCACTGTGTATTGAGTTTAAGGACTTTCTTCTGCTTCAAAAAAAGTGACAAGACTTTGCAGCAGCCAACTGGGTATGTTAATGTGATAGGGAAAAATGTTTTCAAAACTTAATTTTACTTTTCAGATCATACCCAGAGTTGTCTGATGGTGTTATGCCAAAAATAGATTAGGAATTCAGGTTTCAGATCACAGATTACTTCTGTAGCTTTTTTAGAATACTTTTTTTCGATGTAGAATGAGAAGTTTCTATCTAACTATAAATTATCTGCGAAATTGTTGCAGGTTTTTAGATTGTGTGTAGTATGATATGTGGACCAACGTCTCAGTTCATCATTAATGTTGGGGTGTTTTATTTAACAGCTGTCCAGGAAATACGAGTTCATGAGTGACACCAACCTCTCAGAACATGTGGTGGCACCTCAGAAAACTTCTGTCCTCAAGCAGATGAGCACAGTCAGTCGTTCCATGCCAACTATCCCAGGTAAGGTGCTTACACTAGGGTGAGAGTTCTGAACTCTACTGGGATGTTAAGAAAAAGCAATGAAGGGTTTGCTCCAAGCAAGGCTGGCAGCTCTCTCTATCCTTGTGAAATCCACTGGGACAAAGATTGTAACTGAGGTGTGTGCTGTGCATGTGAGGCTGGACTGCTCCAAATGCTTGGTAACACCATAATTCCTTGTGCCAACGTGCAAATTCTAAAACTGTTACTCCTGGAGCTCCAAATTTCACTTCTTTGTACAGTGTGAGCCTTCCTGCTGCCTACAAAGAGGCAGGGTTTGTTCAGCTTCCCTGCTCTGTAGGGGCTCACAAGCAGAAACAAGGGCTCACAGTCAAGGGCAGTGTGTGAAACAGGGAGAAATGCTCTGTGCTCTGCTTTGGGGGTGAATATCCCCAGAGGTAGCCCCATAACAGGATTTCACCTTCTGCTTTTGAAGCCAGAGAGGAACCCCATAGATTCCCTCACCGTGGGAGGCAGGGGAAGCAAGATAACACAGCTGCCCCCCAGAGAGATGGGTGATTGTGTGAAAGAGAAGGGAAAAGTGGGACTAAAGTTGGAGCTCATCTCTAGGCTGGGGCCCAGTGAGAAAACAGGCCCAGTTTCAGTATCCTTTAACCCCTTGTTTCACAGGACATCCCATTTCTTAGCCTGCATTTCATCTGTCCTGCTCACTCTCCCTCTTTCCAGATGCCTGTGACAGATGTTTAGCCCAACACAACAGACTGCCATGGCCCACTTCTTTGTCATGTGTTTATCTATTTTTAATTCTTTGGCCAGATTGGTTCTTTTTTTTACCTTGTTCAGTTTCAATGTATTGACATTTATTGTTTCCCCATTATTTAATTTTTTATTCTAAGGTTATAGTTAGATTAAAAATACCTCCATTTTTTCTAGTCATTGCAGTGGTTTATTATTTTGAGTTCTGTTTAGTCTTACACTCTGGTGTCCTTTTTTGGTTTTGCTTTATGTAACCAATATTATTTCCATTTAAGGATTAACTCTGTCTGTCAGCACCGTGGCACCCGATGAAACAATTGCATCACACAGGCTGAGCCAGCCAGTGTTTCCTACCACCTCAGATGGGGACAAGAAAACCTTCAAAAGAAAGAAAGTGAACCAGTTATTTAAAACTATGGTAGGTTCTCTGTGCTTGTGGGGGGGAAAGGAAGTGCTATGTGGTCAAAAATTCTGTGCTATGAAAATTAAATATTTTTGAGGTCAATAGGCTCATAATTCAGATTCTGATATTTTTTTTCTTTATGCTTTTGTCAGACAGAGTGGGGTGGAAGCTCAATGTGGAGACAAAGCTGGCTGTGGCAGCACTTCCAGCAGGAGGGAGGCAGGGATGGAGGGATGGAGCAATGGAAGGATGAAGGACTAGAAGGGTGGAAGGATGGAGGGATGCAGGGAAGGAGGGATGGAGGGATTCATGGATGCAGGGATACAGGTAGAGAGGGATGCAGGGATAAATGCAAGGATAAATGCAGGGAGGGGGGATGCAGGGATGCAGAGTTGCAGGGATTCAGGGATGCAGGGATGAAGGAAGGGATGCAGGGATGAAGGGAGGGATGCAGGGAGGGAGAGATGCAGGGATTCAGGGATGGAGGGATGCAGGGATGAAGGAAGGGATGCAGGGATGAAGGAAGGGATGCAGGGAGGGAGAGATGCAGGGATGCAGGGATTCAGGCATGCAGGGATGCAGGGATGCAGGGATGGATTCATGGATGCAGGGATAGATTCAAGGATGCAGGGAGGGATTCAGGGATGCAGGGATGGATTCAGGGATGCAGGGATGGATGCAGGGATGCAGGGATGGATTCAGGGATGCAGGGTTGCAGGGATGGATGCAGGGATGCAGGGATGGATTCATGGATGCAGGGATGGATGCAGGGATGGATGCAGGGATGGATTCAGGCATTCAGAGCTGCAGGGATGGATGCAGGGATGCAGGGATGGATTCAGGGATGCAGGGAGGGATGCAGGGATGCAGGGATTCAGGGAGGCAGGGATGGATTCATGGATGCAGGGATGGATTCAGGGATGCAGGGATGGATGCAGGCATTCAGGGATGCAGGGATGGATGCAGGGATGCAGGGGGGTACCCGCGTGTGCAGTGCCGCTCCCGCACCGCCAGAGGGCGCGGGCGGCCCGCCGAGTGCCGCTGCCGCGGGGTCGGGGGGAGGCGGCGACTGCCGGTGGGACCGGACGGGCCCGGGCCGGGAGCGTCGGGCTCGGAGCGGGCTGGTCACGGCACACGGCCAAGATGCTCAGGGGAGATGCTGAATGCAAAGTAGAAATCGGCTCCCTCTGGAGTCGTCACTCCTAAAGCCGGCTGCCTTCCTTTAAAGTGAGGAACGTTTCACTGATGTCTGAAATTTTCATAAAATTAAAACTATTTCATTTAACTCAGTATTTGACTGTAAAAAAAAAAAAATTGTAACCAGCGCAGCTATTCAGATGTAGAATGTGAAAGTTTTCCTACTTTGAAGGTAGTGGGAGGGTGACACAATGCAGATGAGGGTAGCTACCAACCTGCATTACTGCCGAAGTATTCTGGGTCACTTGAAGTATTTACATATCAACTTTTCTGATCTTTCAATGCAAAGCGTTTGGTTTTTTGGTTTCTTTTTTCCTAGGTAATAGATTTCACTTATATTCATTACTTTCTGCAGTGTTGTTTGGGTTTTGTTGTTTTTTTTTAAGAATAATTATTTCAGGGACCATAGAGTAACCTTTAGGAAAACCTTCAGTTTAAATGTGTTTATAATCTATTTTTTCTGGTAGGAACAAGAATAACCTATCAACTTGAAGTCTATAGTATTTCACTTACATTCAATTTATTGCATACTTGTTCTTTTTAGACCCAGGAGTTGCAGCTTTTCAGCACTCTCATCCACTCATATTTAAAATTAAATAGCATATAAAGTACAGAGGATAGAATGTTCATTCTTACATGGTGGAAAAATGACTAACTAAAGCTAAAAATCCAGTTATGAAGTGATTCCATGCATGTTTGGAATCATGTGGACAGGTTTAAGGTTTTGCAGAGAAATTAATTCAAAACATGCAGAATTTGGTGAATGTCTTTTTTCTCTAGCTACAGCTGGAGAAGTAATTACAGGTAATTAATATACATACTACTGAGTCAAATACAGAATCACTTTTAACTACAAAAATCTGTTTTGGTGTTTTTTCAGCGCATTTCCCGAGTTCTGGAAGATGGAAAGCAGTCTGTGGAGCAGCATTTCAAACCTTCATCAACAGATCTGTGACCAGTTTTTACAAGGACACTTCTCACCAGAATATTATTACATCTACCTACAAATATCCCATTTTAGAGCACCCTCCACTCTAAAGAAAAGCACTGATGGAGAATATGAACACCACCACCCACGGGCTCTGATAAGTTACTTGTCATACAGATACAGGAATAACATTTGAGGAAAATGCTGCAGGATGTATCCACTGGGAGCTGGGACAGAAGCCTCTGGTTGTGCAGGCCAAAGGGAGCTGTGTGTTCCCTGGGGACAAAGCTGGTTCCTGGGAAGTGAGGTGTATTGGAAGGGCAACTGTGTAATGCAAGTCAGGCTCTGTCCTTTGAAGAGGGCAGAGGAGTTATGGTTTTCTGGAGCTTGTACAGACACACTCCAGACAGCCTTAAAGCCTCCCTGGCAGTGTAGCCAAGGCAACAGATGGCTCAGCACAAAATAGCCACTGACAATTCACTGTGTGGCTGTAGCTGGGTTTAGAGCCCTCAGATCCCTGTGCTGCTCCCAGCACGCTGCTCTGTATCCCCAGCCTTGCCCAGGTGATGTCCATGGCTGTGGCACCACAGGCCTGAGTTATTTGCAGAACAGCAGCTCTTATGTGGAAAACAAGCAAAAGTTTATTTACACATGTACAGATTGACCTTACAGCCAGCAGCACAAAGAACAAAAGCTACATTTTCTGCTGTTCAATAAAATGTTACAAATCTGATTTATTTGCCCTGACCCTTTCTCCCTGACATCTCCAGGTATCATCATATAAAAGGTAATAGGTTTTTACTGACAGCAAATGGAATTCTATGTGCTCAAGTTTTCTGCTTTTAGATTGATTTTCTGTGTCTTCCCACCTCGTGAGGTAGAGTTGGGAGGTGATGCCTCACTGGTGTGAAGCTCCACAGCACTGCAGGTCAGCTCCTCTGGGTTTATAACCTATCAGTTGTTTCTCTTTCTAAGTGTGTTATCCAGATAGAGGGGGGTCTAAAAGTGAATGATTGATTTCCTTCACTTGCCCCTCTATGTTTCTGACACCTACCTGGGTTTATACTAAGTAAATAAAATATGTTCAGGCATTGTGTTGTGGATGGGGGGACTGCCTTTTTGCCATTTCTATGGATTTGGGAAAGACAAAGAGGTTAAAGTTATTCCTTGCTGTGGAATTGAATCCATGGAAAGACATCTGTAGTTTGTTTAAGCTTAAGTCTTTCCATCAACACTTTAACATGCAGTGTGAATAAATTAGTTGTATGAATTTAGACTCTGCAAGTTGCCAGAGTGAAGCTGTTTTCTACAGGAACAGTCAGTGATTGTGTTCTGTGAGAGGCTTGGAATATTTGCCATTGGAACTAATGCTGCACCTCCACCAGAATAACCACAGACAGCAAAACAAAATGGGCTCAGTTTTAGCACTACACTGTTTGGCACAAATTCTGATAGAATTTTTGTTTCATTGTGTTTCATTTGCTTTCCATGGCAGCTTGGTAATGCTTCTGAAGAGGCACCAAGGAGGAAAAAGGCTTTTCTAGGAAAAAATCTTCTGTTTAATAGAGAAGGTTATCTGTGGGTGAGAGAAAGGGAAAGGTTGAAGGGTGCACATTTATCATCTTGTTAACCTGGGGGAAGAGGAGGGAGGGTATCAAAACTGCCCTTCAATATTTTCTGCAGATACCTTAAATATGGCACAAAATTAACAATATTTCAGAAGAAAATGTTTGGTTCTACTGGAAATGAGTAAGAAAAGGATGATTCAGGAACTGTTTATTCTTTGTAAAAATACCAGTTGAAGGTTACCTTTTGTTTGTTGTGTCTTGCAGGTGAGTGGGATAATGGAGTTTTCCCTCTAGCTGCTGTTATAAATTGTTGTTGAAATACTGTGACTCAAAATAAAGAAGTAGGAAGTATGGAATTGAAGAAAGAACCCAGAAACAAATACTAGGAAGGCAGGAGCACGATATCCAAAGGAAGTTTGGTGTTGGGTGTTAAACCAGTGGCTCAAGATTCATGCTTGTGTTTTGCTCAGGTTTTAGTGCAGTTTTTGGTGAAGGATTTAGATTCTCTTTTAGTTTACTAAATATCAGCATTTTTTTTTTATTTGTCCCACACCACAGATTTTCCTCCTCTTGCCAGCCCAAGTTTCAAGCCTGAAATCCTGTCAATCAACTCTGAGCAGAAAAGTAAAACTAACCAAGAAAAAATAGTTGCCAAGAACATGGAATTCATAGAACTGGAGTTTTAAGGATGTTTGGACAAAAAGCTCCAGCCTTTCACAAGTTTCCAAAAACTGTGGATACTGACATTTAGTCCAAACAAATGACATGGCAGCGTGAAGGACAATTGATGCCCTGGGATAACAAAGTGCCAGTATGGCAACATCTGTTTAAAAATGAAAATCAGCACCGATTGCTGCCATTTCTGTCACAAGCTCACCAGGGCTTTAGTCCACGTGTCAGAGGGAAGGGACAGAACCTGTACTTTACATTCTTTGAGGGCAGAAATTTCCTCCAGGACAGGGTCAGGCTTTGGCTGCTGTTGAGGGAATTCGTGCAGCGGGTCAGGAACACAAGCACGTTCTCCTGGGCTTTTCTGTACCAGTTCTTTCCTTTCCCTTCCACATTTCCAGCAGCCTGGCTGGTGGCAGCCTGGTTTGCTCTCACATGGCACTGAGATAATGAAGGGCTTGTGTGACTGTAATTAATGAGCTGTTTGCAGGGGCAGGAAAGCTGCACGTGCTGCTGAGAATTGATGAGGTGACCTGCACGGAGCTGTCACCCTGCAATGGCCCAAGATGCACCTAAGCTGCACATTGTGGTTCAGTTCAGGCAGAAATCTCAGTTTTAGACAGACAGAAGTACCTGGGTGTCTCTGTGGAGTGTAACATAAACTTTTAAATGCTAGAGGTGCTGGTCCAGCCCCAGGAGCTGCTGTCAGTGCAGCTCAAGGTCTGGTCACACAGAGCAAATGTTGGCATTTACCCACAACAGGGTACTCAGGAGTATCCTCACCTGGCTTGGGTGTCCAGCCTGCCCTCCTTGTGCCATGTAGTCATGCTAAATTCTTATTATGAAATTATGACTTAAATATTCATTCTAGGGGGAAATTAATGCTCTTAAATTCTTGATAAAAATTAGCTGGTGTGAGCCATAGGAAAATGGTCAGAGTCTAAGTCAATAAGGATCAAGTTTCTGAGGAGGAAGGAGAGTTTTATTAAAGATTTTACAGACCTTAGGAACACACTGTTCTGGAACTTGAATGTGTGATAGGCCTGTGTACCTGCTCGACATTGAACTTTTATCCTGTCACACACACTCTGTAACCTGCTTTATTAGACAGGAGAAATTGTGAGTGAGTAGAATCATAGAATGGTTTGGGTTGGAAAAGACCAAAAATCGACTTTTCCCAGCCCCTGGTGGGGTTGTTGGTGCCACACTGGTTATTCTGGGAGAAGTCCTTTGACACATTAGATATCACTGGATGTCTGCTTTCATTTGTTCCACCCTGATCGTGGGATGAGGGCACTTTTAGAAAGAAGAGATGTTAAAGATGTTTTTAAAATAAGGTAGGAACGAGAAAGTGATCTTGGTTTTTATTAAATCTGGTTTCCATTTAAGTCAGCTAAGGTCCAGGAGTTGTGTTTAAAGGCACCCAACCACATAATCCTCTATGCTCACTTCCTCTGCTGTTTTCAAGGATTTTAGCTTCATCATAAAAATACCAAAAGATCCTTTTTTTTTGTTTTTTGTTTCAGCTTCAGTACAGAACTATTCAAATGAGGGAACATTTATCCCAGAGACTGGTTTCATATATGCCAATGTCAATGAGAATCATTCAGAATTAGGGCATTCTGTTTAAAACAAAAGCACAGGTCAGTTCTCCAGAGTGGGGGAAGATAAAAGGAATAACTTAAACACACACAGCATCTTTCTCATTTAGAAATCAAGAGAAATCTGAGAATTTAAAGCCAAGTTGTGTTTTGCAGACCCATTTTTTTTTAAAATGTTTTTGAGGAGGGAGGAAAACTAAGCAGTTTAAGGATTCTTTCCCTCATTATTTTTTGGATTAAGATATGTCCAATTTTTTGGATACATCTCTGATTTTTTAGGAATATGGAAGCCTCCATGAAAAAAACTTGCAGCCACCTCCTCTCCTGGGTGCCTTGTAGAAGTCACTCCATAGAAGTTATAACTCCCTGTCTGAACTCAGTTCCTACTTGCTCTTGGGCATTCAAGGTCCTTGTGAGGGGCAACATTGAGCAACACCCCAGGGGCTGCCCTCAGCTCTGAGGAGTTCATCACTGGCAGTGTTTCCTGCTCTGGGGTGAGGAGAGGACTTGTTCTTTATTGACTCAGTGTGTCACTTGCTGTTCTGATTTGCTCTCATGATGCAGTGTGTGCTAAAGATTAACACTGTAAATGAAGAATTGCTCTGCAAACAAACCTCGGGTAGGCCAGAGATTTCATAAACTTTTAAAAGTTAGATAAATTTAATCAAGATTTTAAAGTGAGGACAGTTTGATCTGAGTTAGATAAATTTAATCAAGATTTTAAAGTGAGGACAGTTTGATCTGATTGGGTTTTGCATCGATTTATCCTTTTTCTATGTAGTTTTTTGTCTTCCAGGATATCTGACAGCTTCTGTGGTCCATGAGGGGTCTTTCCTATGGCTCAGCCCAGGATGAGGCAGCCTCTGAGGATGTCTGAGCTGGAACAAATACAATGTCTGTGCTCATGCTTTTTCCATGTGTATTAATGCATTCTGCAGCTCCAGATGCCCCACTTTGTGTGTGGGTATCCAACCTGCATTTAGTACCAGGTTGATGTGACAGGAATGACTGATCTCTCATTCACAGTTAACCCTTGACAGGGTTTGCCTTTGCTTGGACCAGTTCAGCTCGTGGTAGGTGGCTGTTGATGGTCTCACCGTGGGTTTAAATGGTGCCTGATTCCAAGGGCATGGGGCAGGTGATGGGGAGCAGAAAACAGTCAGTTAAGGTGTCTATGCCCTGGCAGGCCAGCAGCCAAAAAAAGACTTATGCAGGGGAGGTAGTAGGAATCTGGTACAGTTATAACAAAAAAAATCTCCATGTTTAACACATATTTTGATGGAAGACTTTCTGCAGACTGTTTATTTATATGCATTTAGATATAAGAAAACAGCCCTGGTTAGAGCAGCTTTAGATGCAGACCTTTCACCCTTGTATTTAGTGTGATATTTGATTGTGCACTAAAGTGTGTTACTATTGGATACCTGGATTCTACAAATAATGAGGAATGCAAAGCCTTACTTGAGTTGCTTTGACACACTCAGGAGCACCAGTGCACAGTCCCCGAATTTGTAGAGTCTTTCTTCACAACTGCAGTTGGACTTTTTTCTCAAGACAGGAAAACAGGAATATTGGAGAGCAGGATGGGGAAACAAAAAAGAAAAAAAAAAAAAAGATACTAATCTAAAACAAAGACACATCTCCAAATCTACTAGAATTTCCAAATAAAATTCCAAAACAAATGAAGGATTCTAATACAAAAAAAGAGTTTAAAATGTTTACACGTAGAACGGGTTATTTTTACAGATCCCGCTGCTCCAACCAGACCCAGGCGATCCTTCCCAGGAGGCTCCCGTCGGGCCGGGGCTGTGCATTCCCCCACAGCACCGCCAGGGGGCGATACGCAGTCGCGATACGAAGTCGCGATAGCCGGCGGAGCGGCGGCGGCGCTCCCTGCCCGGCCCCCGGGGGTGGCAGGGTCAGCAGCGCCCTGAACCCCCCTGCCCGCAGGTCAGGTTATCTCTGCTTACCGCACTCACAGCCTGGCTGCGATAAAACAGCCCGAAGTTTGTCTGTGGCCGGTGTGTCCGCAGAGAAACTCCCGGCACTTGCACCAATTTACTTTCCAGATTTAGTTTCTAATTAATTTTCCCCAAATGTATGTGTGGTGCAAGTACTTAAGGGCATAGAACACTGAGAAAAAAAAAAAAAGCCTAAAAAATGAAGTTACATTTTCTGAAAAAAACCCCTGTGGTTCTAAAATGTCTTTTCAATGAGATCTCCATTTGAATTGTGGAGTGGGAGGAGCTGATTTATCCGTACCAGCAAACACTTTGATGTTGAAATATGACTGAAACAAATGCATTACCATGTTACTACTTTTTCTTCCTATAAGTCATTGAAATGCATTGAAATTAAGAAATTCATATCATTGAAATGCACAAGATTTAAACTTTGAAGGGTTGTGGAAGGGTGTGCAGATTAATTTCTTTGGTATCTGTGTTGATGTTCATAAAAGACCTCGTTTGATTTTAGCACCATTGATTTCTCATATAAACACACATTTAGTGGTGAGAGT
Source organism: Lanius collurio (assembly GCA_020086605.1). NCBI lineage: Eukaryota > Metazoa > Chordata > Aves > Passeriformes > Laniidae > Lanius > Lanius collurio. The sequence goes on from JACBWW010000051.1 coordinate 4,064,639, forward strand.
AGAAAAAGCAGATAATCTGCAGATGGGACCCTGCCAGCTGCTCAGGAGCTGCAGCAGCAGCGAGGCTGTCAAAGTCTGATTAATTGAAGTGTCTCTATCTGTATGAATTTCCTATAACTGAGAGGGACACCTTGCATTGTACCATGAGAAGGATTTGTCACAGGCTGGTTCTGCCCCTCTGTGGCAGGTGTGACCACGTCTGTGTCCCTCAGCACAGCAGATCCCGTGGCAGCCACGGCCAGGCAAAGGGAATCTGCAGATTCCTTCCCTGCCTGTGGCCTGTCACAACTGATACACGAGTCAGGGCTCCCCTAATCCCCCCCACCACCTTTACCATGTGTTAGGAGATGGTGGAAGGCCTTTGTGGAGGTCGGAGTTATGACTGCTTTTATTATGATTCTCATGGTCAGAGAGCAGCTACAAGCCCTTGCAAGGTTTCACAGCCTTCTAAAGATGCAGTTATAAAGTTGCTTCAGAAATCCACAGTGATTTGGTTCTGGAAGACTTAAAAAGTCTAAGGGAATTCTAGAATTGCAGCTCTTATGGCACAGATCCAAATGGTATTGTCTTTTCCATTAATTTAATGTTCCACCTGCCCTTCTAGAAATAAAGCTCAGTTCCCTTGGTTTTCAGTGCTGTATTTTACATTTCTTACACTTTTGTAATGTCCTTGAGATGACATTATTTTGCTGCTACACCTTGTTTCTTCTCATGGTGGGGTTTATTTTGTGGATGTGCTGGGCAGATGATTAGTGGGATAAGGCATGAAGTCTTCAAAAAGTAATCCACTGGACAACTGAGAGCATAGAGAATTCTTCACTTTATGAAAATGTCTTATTGATGGATACTGAGCTGTTTCTGAATTCAAGGTGTGAATTGTTTGAAACAAGGTGGGTTGCTTGGTATATTGACTCGTATATGGACTCTTTTCTTTTAAAAACATTTTTTCCCTCTTTTTTGTGACCACAGCAATAGCTTGTATGAACTTGTGCTGGTGTGTGCATACCTCTCCCAAGTCACTGCATTTCAGAAACAGTGGATGTGAAGGTTACTTGGGAGTCTGAGTGGAAATGCTGAGGAATCTGAGTTTAAATGAAATTAATCTGAACCTTTCTTAACCCAAGATTTCAGATATTTTCTTTTCTTTTATAGAAGGGTATTCAGTGTGAAGAAATATTACTGCTGGCTGGAGTAGAAGGGTACCTGGAAGGTGACCTAAAAAACCTATGGAAAACAAAGGTTTTGCCAGGGCTTGGCCTCAACCTTGCAGATTTTGGAGCTCCACTTAAGCAACTGAGAAGAGCAAATATTTGTATAATGCAAGAGTTGTCAACAGTCTTTGGTTTGACAACAATCTGTGGCTGACCACGCTTCCAGGTGGCAGAGAGGTGCACTCAGGGCCGTGCAGTGCTGCACTGCAGCAAAAAGGAGTGTTAAAAACACCCTGCATCCTGCCCAGACACACCTACTGACCCAATGCATTTGGAAAAAATGATCATTAAACTGTCCCCAGCAGCAGCCTCCAATTTGCAGAGTTTTTCAGACCTGTCAGTGTGGCTTGGTCAGCGTGCCACCCTTTACCAGCATCTTTACATGGAAGCCTCACCAGCTTTCTTTCTCTTTTCTCCACCTCTGAGGTTGCTCCCTTCTCTCAGCCCAGCCTAAAGGAAGACTCCCAAAGGTGAGGACCCCAGGACAACACTCCTGGCTAGACTCAAACACCTCCAGTTCTGACTCAGCCAGCACAGCTTGGACAGGGGTGATTCTCTCCTTGCTGCCTCCCTGGAGCACCTGCAGCAGAAGAGCTGCTCAGGAGCGTGTGCTGCAGTGACCCAGCAGCAGCAAGGTGTGTCCAGAGCACCGACAAAGCACCCTTCTCCTGGCACTGTTTGTACTCTGATCTGAGTAAATCCGGCCCAGCCAGCCGAAGGGAAGTGGTGCTGACGGGATCGTGCCCCTGCTGGAGGCTGTGCCAGCGCAGAGGTGCCCGGGAGGGGTCAGACCTTCCCACCCCCTCTCACAGCTCCGTGGCAGAAGCCCCGAGGGGTCTCTGCACCCCCTGCTGCAGAAGCAGCCCCTGCCGTGCTCAGCCCAGTCCCCACTTCGCTGGGGTCGGGGGGACCTTTGCTCGGGTGTCCCATCAGGGCAGGGCTGTGCCTGCCAGGCAGGGCTCAGGCTCTCCTGCTCTGGTGCACTGCCCACAACTTCACCAGGAGTCCTCTGCAGAGCAGATTTTACAGCCTGCTGGATGCAGAAGCGATGCATTTTCCCTTGGTAAAGCCTGGGCTGTTTTCAAAGCCTGAATTCACTCAGCACCCACTTGAATGTATTTTGATTGTAACTGTGCATGCAGAGCACCTCAGGGAATAAGTATTTGGATGTCACTCATCAAAGCCTATGATGCAATTAGCTGAATTTTCACTTCTTGCAACAAATTTACAAGCTTTTCTTGTTTTCAAGGGGATTTTTTGGCAAAAATCTAGTTTGTTGAGCAAGTTAAAAATGTATTATGTTTACTTTTCTCACTCTATTCTGGCACTTTGGTTAATGTAAATGTGGTTTTACTCCTGGGAGTGTTTCTTAAATGCTTTGTTCCATTGACTCTCCTGTAAATAAAGGGGGAGGTTGTTAGCAATATTTATACCAATATTTTCAGGAATACACATATAATTTTAAAATGTATCTATACATTAGTAAGTTAACTAGGAAGCTGTAGGGAAGGTTGCTCAATCAGCATTTTGCATGTTTGAAACTCAGATTCTCATGATGAAAAACGTATTTCAGATTAGTTCCTTGAAGAAGGAAGCACTCACATTATTAGCTCCTGAAAAAAGTTTTTTTGCTCTTTCTTCTTTTTGTCCAAGTCACCTTTTGCACTTAGAAAATAAGCCAGTCCTACTACGTTCTACTTAACTGTTGTCTGCTTAATGTGTGTCTCTGCACAGGTTATTTAGCATTTACATACTCTGAGCTCTCAGCCATTCAAATTGAAGTAGCAGCTTGTTTGTTGTGGTACAAATGATTTTCTGGGCACTAAAGGCATGTACTTTTAAAGTAACAGCTGTAGAGCTGCATTTCTGAGCTGGAAAACTGGCTTGCTTTGTCATTCTGTACTCAATATTTCAGCAGTGCTTCCAGTGGAATTTTTTTTCATACCTTTCAAAGCAACAATATGGACATTGGTGAATCACTAATTCTCAGGGAATGGGGAGTCTTGGTGGTGCTGCAACACAAACGATTAAGATGAATGTGTGACAGAGCAAAAGGCCTTTGGTACAGCTAGGAATTAAAATCCAAGGGTCAAATCGGGTGTTTCTGCAGAAATTTTAGGACAAGAGCTATCTGGAAGGCCCTGTCATACCAAGACCTTCTTTAATTGCATGGGTACTAAGGCTGAGGCAAGTTCTAAATGATGTTTGTGCCTTAATCACAAAAAAAATATGCAAATATTGCTGTGAAGGGAACTGCAGCTCTGCTCTAACTCCAGTACAGGAATTTATTCCCCATACAGGGGTGGTGACATTGCAGCTCTTCTCTTTCCTCCTTCAAACACACAGGGTGCCATGCAAGGAGCTAAGGATTTTTCCAAATCATAACAGGGATAGAGGTTTTTCCTTATTATTTAACTTTAAGGAATCAACTCTTGTCAGTACAGATACAGATGAAGTTATTGGAACTTGGCAAAAAAGAGCTGTGCCAAACACTGTTGCTGCTTTCCTACTTGGAAACTGTGCTGAGAGGTTTTATGAGCTCTCTGCACCAATCCTGCAGGAAAAAGGAAGCAGCACTCAATGATTTCCCATCTCAGTTCACCAATTTAAGCTCTTAAGAAAGGTTTGATTATTAAGCTTAAAACTTTTTCCTCACAAGATTAATCCTTAGTTTAGGGGGTTAATTCCATTTATATCAGTAAGATTACTCACGTGAGTAACCAGCTTCAGAATTTGCCTGTAGTACTGTGATTGCCTAGGGGGAAGTACAAGCAAGTCTGCAATTAAAGTTACAAAAGGAAAAGGTCTGACCTTTTATTTTCTTTTTTTTTTTCTTTTTTTTTTTTATTAAGTATATCTCTCTACTGTTTCATTCACTAGTGACAATGGCTTTTGCATTCTGAGGTGTTACTAACAGCAGCACAAAATGGCTTTTCTTTAATAAGGAAAAATTACTAAATGCTGAAGCTTCACTGTGAAAGGTAGAAAGAGGAGGATCTCTGAGTTTTAACTTCAAGATGCCTTAGGCTTTCTTCATGTGCATCACATTAGTGGAAAATTCCTTCATTCACTTAAGATAAACAGTTGTAACTTTCACGTTTGGTTGATGTAACATCAATGACTGACTGGGACTGCCAGCATTCCAAAAAGGATATCGTCCTCATCTGCAGCCACTCAGGGCTGTGGGGTGGAGCCTGCAGCGCAGGCTGAAACATTTACAGGTGCATAAGTACCTAGGGAAGGGCACAGGTGATGCACCTGTCCCGGGAAGGGAGCACTAGCACCAGTGTGTCACAACTCCCCAGCTGCCTGGCTTAGAGCATGAGCTTCTTTGACCCCCAAACGGCCTCCCCTCCACGCTGCAGCCCACAGTTCCCAAATATCGGCCAAGAACCTCCGGAGATGAACATCTACTACGAGAACTTTTTCCACCCACAGAACATCCCGAGTCCCCAGCGACCAAGCACCTTTGAGACCACGGATTACACCACCACTCCCAATCCTTACCTGTGGCTAAATGGACCTTCCATCACCCCACCACCGTATCTCCCCGGAGCCAACGCCAGCCCCTTCATTCCTCAGTCGTACGGGATGCAGAGGCAGCTCTTGCCTAACATGCACGGCTTGGGAGGAACTGACCTCGGCTGGCTTCCCCTCCCATCCCAAGAGGAGCTCATGAAGCTGGTGAGGCCACCTTACTCCTACTCTGCCCTCATTGCCATGGCCATCCACGGGGCACCTGATAAGAGGCTGACGCTGAGCCAGATCTACCAGTACGTGGCCGACAACTTCCCGTTCTACAACAAAAGCAAGGCTGGCTGGCAGAATTCCATCCGGCACAACCTGTCTCTCAACGACTGCTTCAAGAAGGTGCCTCGAGATGAAGATGATCCAGGTATAGCCCTCTCCCTCTTTTCCCCCACCTCTAATTAAACTTGATTAATTTTCAAACACCTCGTGGGCTGTAAAGAGACAGCAGCCCAGATACAGGACACAGACACAGCAGCACTTTGTTTTCAAAAGGCTGAGCTAGAAAGAAGCCCTGCATAGCTGAGGTGTGAAACGGTGGTGCTGTGAGATCTCTGGAGGGAAGGGAACTCTGCCTTGCTCTGGGTCTTCCTTGAGGAAGGGTCAATGAGCAGAGAATGAGGCCCAGCACGCACAGGAGCATTTAACTGGGCAAGGCACACTCAAGACCCATTTGGTGTAATGCATGTCTTGTGTCAAACTTAACTGGGAATTCAAGGGAAGGGGATCTGTCAAAGAAATCCAGTGGTTTGGGGGAGTCAGCATTAATTCTCAATAGGAGAGCAGGCTGCTTTTATTTTGTTTGCTTCAATTAGTGCTTTGCTTGGAATCACACCTCTGCCATTGCCAACCCCTTGGCTGGTAGGCTTTATTCATTGTTCCCTATCAATGGCTGTTAAGGACCTTTGAGAACATTAAAAACTCATTGAAATTATTCTGCAACAGAGGGCCAAAAATCTAGCTCTGCTTTGTTAGAAAGCTGTGCTACCCCACTGAATCTGAAGGAGTAGCGCAGTGTGGGATTTTATTACTCTCAGCCACAAATTCAGATGACCAGATATATATTGAGAACCTCCTTCCTTCACCAAGAAAGCAAAACAAAAAGCCCTCCCAGTGACTCCACTTGTAGTTTTGCCTGTGTGAAGAGTCAGGGCTAAATGGTGGAACCCAGAACTTTAAACTTGTTTTGTGAAATCAACAGACTTCTAATTTTGAGTGACTAAAAATACATGTGTATTGCTCATGCAATTGTTCTGTTTCTGTGAAATGAGAGAAGCACTGTAAAGCCCTAAATGACTGGGGTTTTTTGGTTTGTGTGCATATATTTAAACTAAAAGTGTAGGTTTGTTTCCCTTGACAGGAAAAGGGAATTACTGGACTCTGGACCCGAACTGTGAAAAGATGTTTGACAATGGAAACTTTCGCAGGAAGAGGAAGAGAAAGTCTGACATTGAGGCCAGTGCTGCTCCTCTTGCATCTGAGAAATCCGAGGACAGTACCCTGAGTGGCAGCCCCAAAGCTGCAGAGCATCAGGACATCTTGGAAAACTTATCACCTGGGACTGACAATTCACCTGAGAAAGACTCTCCTCCTCCCTCTTCCAGCAGCCCATGCCTCAGCAGCTTCCTCTCCAGCATGACTGCCTATGTCCATGGCTCCAGCTCGGGGAGCCGCCCCGGGCCCGTGGGACTCAGCTCAGAACCCATTGACAAAATGGGGCAGAACATGGTAGGCTTCAATTCCTACTCCCCACTCTCCAGTATGCCCAGCCATGGTGTGGGAGAGTGGTCCAACTCCATGCCTTCCAGTCACCTTGGCCACAGCAACTCAGTGCTCAACCAGTTTAACACCCATTTTTACAGCAGCCTCAGCACAAACAACACCCTGTACTCCAGGGAAGGGACAGAGGTTTAAGTGAAAGGTTCTAAGACACCAAAGTAGAGTTAAGTATGGAGGAAATGATCCCTGGGTAGATGATTAGCATTAACCTCTTGTCTCTAGGACCAAACTGCATCCTCCTCCTCACAGCCACAAACTTGTTACCCATTATACTGAAATCACAAACACTCCACATTCGGCAGCTCCACAGGGAAAATCAGGGGCCATAAGAGCAAGAATAGTGCAAAGTTCTCCTCAGACACTGCTTTTCCTGCTGCCAGCCAGGGTTCTGCAGAAGTCCTTGAGAAGTTAGTTTGCCTCAGGCAGGAAGCTCTTTCTGGCATGGCACTAACATAGCTGTGCTTTTTAAAGTGATAATGGAGAGGTGGCTGTACCTTCAAATATCCTGTCTTCAGGAATAGGCTGCCTGTACTAAAGGCTCAGCAAGTTCTTATTTGGTCAAAGCTCTTCTGAACACCACAAAGTCCCTCATAAAAACCACTGTATAGTGGGTAACAACCAACCCTTGAATGGTGAGTGCTGTCCTTGGCTTTTCTCTCGTGCCAGTTCAGAGCTTGCCTCAAGCCTGACCCCCTTCCAGTCCCAGGGGGAATGTGGCTGTGCAGCAAACTGGCATCATCGTGGGCACAACAGGAAGCTGAAGGGAAACAACAAAATACACTGGAATTGTCTTCTGCTGTCGGACCTTTGTGTTTTCAACTCTAATTACAGGGTCAACTTCATTCCTAAATGTAGATTTACATTTACACATGTGAATCTAGTCACATAAGGGAAACGGGATCTGTCCTGAATATGTAAATATATATATTTAAGACATGTTTATTTAAGACATGTTTTTTTCTGAGAAGAAAACATTTGTTATATCCTAACATTCTCCATTAATCCTTTCTACTGGGTACAGGGTTTGAATACCGGGGTGGGAGGTGAGGGAAGAAGAAAAGGGAGGTAAGAAGTTTAACTCTCTCTGAGTTTCAGTTTCAAAGGCTGGATTTTTCAGAGTATCAACTGCAAATATTGTAAAAAGCCTCTGTTCTGTGGTTTGGGTTTTTTTTTTTTCATTTTGTAAAAGTCCATGGTAGTCTTCCTTGTGTAAATATTAGAAATAATTTGTATTTTTCCTACACTCTGCTGTAGTGACAAACATTTCAAAATATATATGAAGTTTCTTGAAATCAAGACTTGACTTGAGTTCCCCATTTATGTAGTGTAATATCTCAAAATGGATAATTTGCAGCATACATAGGCAGCAAGAGTAACTGTTCACTTCTGGTCACTGACCAGACTTTTGGAATGAGAGAAAACATCAATGCATTGAAATAGATACCAGTTCATCCTGATTTTTTTTTAACTCTACATGTTTTGTTAGGGGCCACCCCAGAAGCATTTTTAATAAAGCCTTTGTATAGAAGAGTGTGTACCTGTGTTTGTTTGTACTGTACTACTTATGCCTTTAAAAGTCTCCTTACCAGTTTGACTTGAGCAGTTCACATGAGGAAGAGCAGGGAAATGGTAGCAGAAGGTCAGAGACAGAGATGACATGTCCAGGCCACCAGCATTTGCATGCCTGGCAAATGTAATGGGCTGCTATTATGCAAAATAATAAATAAAAATCACCTTAGGAGTTTCCCTGCTGGAGCAAAGAGGTATCAATCATTTAAAATTTTAGAAAGCAGACTGTTAGTTAGCCAATGTGACTGCAATTTTCCTGCATTCTTATTTATTATTTAATTTCTTTTATGTTTCAAGTTTTTCACTATCAAGGTTGCTCTGACTTTTCCTAGTTTTAGATCCACTATAATAAATTGGGAGTTGAAGCCTACCTACACTATTAACACCTTTGTTCAATAAAAAAGAAAATGCCTTCTGGTGGTGTCTTTGTGTCATCACTGGAAGTTTCTCTGAAGTCAGGCCTGTGCTGAGGCCTGAGCTGTAACTCCTGCCCTTGGAATTTTTCTACCCTTGCAGGATCTCAGCCTGCTGGGTGGGCTGCAATGTGCCCTGCAACTCAGCACTGGCAGCATTTGTCACAGAGAACTGCTCATGTTAAAACTGAGAAATGTGTTCAGTCACTATGCTGATGCTTTGGAGTCAGCAGACATGCCACAAATTGCCCAGAAATACAGTTCCTGTAGAATATATAGTCCATAAACTCAGAGGAACTGTTTTCTTTAGTGCTGAAATGGAAAGTGTTTTATTATGAACTTAGAGACTAAAAGTGCAGGGAGAAAAAGGTGGAAAATAAAATAAGAAGAATGGCATTGCTAAGTGACAGCAGAGAGTAAAAAGCAACTCCTTTGTCCCTCTGCATTTTGTTTGACTCTCTTAGTGCCCAATCCCAAATAATAACAGGAACTCCATATAGGTGTGCATAAAAACAAGTTTGTGCCTCCTTGCTTCCCAGATGTTGTTGACCCAACACCACTTTTGGCTTCTGCATGCTGGGGAAGTGCTGCCAAAATTCCCATTCTCCACAGACAAAGGTTCCTTCTCCACTGGCTTCCCTGAACACCAAGGAATTGGTTCCCCTGCAACCACTGAGCTGCCTTGGCAGGTCAGCTCAGCTGCTGCAGCTGCTCTTCAAGGAGGAGTGGAAAGGTATTTGTATGTATTGTAATCCTATTTCTCCTCAAAACAGAACTACTTTGTAATGAAACAAATCTTCATCTGTATTTTTGTGTTTTTCAGAGAGAACAGGTTTTGGTAACCAGCGTGTCAATGCATTCCTGGAGCTCCTGCACATGGGTGAAGCACCTTCAGGGAAACTTGGCAGCTATTCCTGCATGTGCAGCAGCACTGCTCTGTCAGAGGTAATGCTCCCATTCCTGTATTTTAGCAATATGATCAGTGTAATGGTTTTGGATGAAAGAGCACCTGGGTTTTAGGGATTTTTTTGCCTATTATTTGTTTGTTTATTTTTGACTATGCTATTAATGAAACCACTAAAGTTGGACCCATAATTAAAACATATTTAAAATACAGCTGATATTTATAGACCTATAGTCTGATTAATAAACATATATACTGATGCTGTTCAAAAAGACAGTCTGGGCTTTAAGAACTCTGAATAGTTTTTTCCCTGTTAAGATTCTTGATTGCTTATTTCATTCTTAGAGTGTGTTTTGTGTTGAGGTACAGCTGTCTTCCCATACCACCGTGGACACTGAGTTTCATGACTCTGCAATTATTTGTTCCTGGTTTAAATGTTAACCCTCATGGGCTGCTCCTATCTCACCACAAACACATCCAGCCATGAAGTGCCAGAATAGGTTACTACTTCCTTTCCTTCTATATCACAGCAAAACTGCAAATACTAGAAGCTTTCATTGGCAGGCAGTGCATCTTGAGTAATTAATGAGTAACGAGTTCCTACCCAAGTCTGAGGTAAATTGTTGCTGAATCCCTGGGGCAGCTTCACTGTCAGACATCCCATTAGAAACACCTTCCCTGGGTCCTTACTCCGGAGTTTCCCAGGTCAGTGTCCTGACTCTGCAGCCCTGGAGTCTGTGACTCTTCAACCATAGCTCTGCTACCAGGGAGAGGAGCAATTTGGGGCTCCCAGCAGAGGTCTGGGCTCACAGGGATCCCTGGTACCACTGTCTCAGGGTTGTTCCACCTAGTTATGGGATCAGCTGCAAGCCTGGAGTCCTGCAATAATAGGTTCTGTTTTGCTGAGGTCCTCCGTGCCTCAGAAGTCCCCTTGGAGCCCTATCTACAATTCAAGACATTTAAGCCACCAGGTTTAAAGATTTGGGTTTAACTCCAAGATTCCAAATGCCTGAATTTCCAGATGATAAACTGATAAGAGCTTAAATGTTACAACCTTTTCAAAGATGACACCAAGAGGTGTGGTACAGGTATCCCCTGTATAGGAAAATCACATTTCAGGCCTCAAAGTATTTACTTCGCCCATAAACAGCAATTGGGACTTTGCCAGGTTCCCTCTGAATTACAATGCACCAAGCTTTCTCTCATAAGGGGATATGCTATGAAACTCTTTGCTGTTTCAGAGTGTCAATAGTTTCTTTGTTTCTTCATGTGAAAGCATTCCCAGGGGAGGAAAATAGCTAACTTCTTCCCAGTAGGTTTGCCAATTCCTAACACTTCCAGTTTGTAGCACTTTGCAGCAATCCTTACAATTCTTTCTTAAGGATTTTAGAAAGAGCTGCCCTGGACCCGTGCAGTTTTTTGCCTAAGTACCACACCTCTGGGTCTGTGAGGTAGGAACCAAAAACCTCGTGTACACTTCTTGGAACCTCTGGCTTTCCCTGCTTTAGGTGCTGACAGCTGCAAGGCCGTGTTGCTGTAGTCCTGGAGGTCTTGCTGTTAAACACGTCTCAGCTGGTGCTTGTGTGGGCTAGAAACCTGCAGGGCTGTCACCACCAGGACAGAAAGACACTTTAGCTTTCCTTATTTATGCTGCAAGTCGAGTTCTAAGAGGGTAAGGACTGGGATCTACCCAAACAACCCTTCCTAAGTGTCCTTCACAATGTCCTGCCTGCTGATATTCTGTGCAAATTTATTTTCAGAATACCTCTCTAAAATGAATTTTTACATGTCTTGTGTTAGCTAAACTGCGGTGTAAATTGTGCTTTACCACAGAATGGTTTTGATTCATTTTAAATCCTAAAAGCATTCCTCTGCTGATGTCTTTGCACCAAAGTGGTTTTACCCTTGTACAGCCTGTGATATCCTTTGCTCTTTAAGAAGGAAGGTGCTAAGTTGAGCAAGTAACCATTCCAATCTTCTCAAAAGTGCTGTCACTATGTGACAGCCAGCAGTATTCTCTGTGTTAGGCATGCTTTGATTTTTTAACTGCCCTAACCCCTCTCATTCAATCCTTTGCAGCTGAAGATCTGTCCTGATGCCTCCTCGTTACCAGTGATGAGTTACACTAATTAGTTCCCCTTGCTTAGTTCCTCTGGCAGGCACTAACAGGTGTGAGCCTCAAACTCTGCACGAAGAGCTGGCAGAAGCTCCTCTGTAACTCCACCACACATCAGGAGTTTCCCAGTGTTTGAAATGGGGACCTATGGCATCAGCAGTGGATTAACAGCAGACTTCACCCCTGCAAAACCCCCGACTGCAGGAGCCTCTGCCCACCTTGTAATGCTGATACTGTCATGGTACCAGCACACAGAGAAGTTAATTGTGCACTGCCCAGTCCCTGAACGATGGATGCTTCCAGGCACCACAGGGAAAACTGACTTGTGGCATCAGGGAAGCCTTTTTACACATTCTGCAAAAGGTTCATCTGGGCCCCACAACTTCCCTGGAGTCAGGATGTCCCACAGAGCAAGGGAGGTTCTTTGGACTGCAGCACCATGACAGACACAAAGCTGCTGAGTTTGCCCTTTCTGCTGCCTTTGCAGAGCTGGAAATTCGTGTGGAGAAGTCTCAGTACCACGGCACAGCAGGGTAACAATACAGCTCAGTAGCTATTTGATGCTGTTGTTTGTACAATGTGTTCTGACATGAGAAGCTTGTTGTTTGCTAATTCATGACAAGAGTTTTGTGTATGCAAACTTGCATGCAAATCAGGCATAATTTATTATGCTTCTCTCCAATGAGAGTGAAAAGAGAAAAACCACTGTTTAACTTCAGAAATACATTTTCCTATGAATAGGACAGCTATTAAATGATTTATGGAAGGAATGTTAAGAATTCAAGGAGTTCAAAGAAGGTGGAGGGATATCTTTTTCCCTTGTCAGCTGGGAACCTGGCTATCTAATGCTGATAAAGCCATCACTTGACTTAAACTCTTGTACCCACATGCTATACCTGCATTTCACTGTATCACAACCAGGCAGATCTCTAATTAATCTCTTACTGTTATTTAAAAAACCCAAACCAGTTTAAAACTATTCTTGCACAGAAGAAGAAATTCAGAGGTGTTTAAAATTTATTCCCTCTTTCTGTCTCTTCTTTGTAGGGGCCAGTGTGGCTAAAGCTGCACTGAGGGCATTCCAAGATCCTTTCCTAGCCTAGGCCTGGTACAGCTGTGACCAGTCCTATTCAGCTCAGGTGGGAGGAATTCCCCTGGACCTGCTCCTTAATTTTACCAGACTGGAGGTATTCATTTGGCATACTCATACTTCTTCAACCCCGTGAACCTGCATAATGATTTCCCTTTTGCAGTGAAATAGGCACCATTTTCACAGAGGTGAGAATTTTAGATTATTTTTTTTTGTATTAAATATTTTAATAGGAAATATCATAATGAAAAAAATTCTACCCAGATGACTTAAAATTAATATTAATAAGCTGGCTTTATTGCACATCTTTCTTTAATGTAAATTGAGTAGATACACTTCAATGAGTGGTACAGGTACCATAAAATGAATATTATTTTTCATTTAATTTTATTGGATTTATTCCTATGCAATCCATCAGGTTGACAATGAAAACATGCATGCTAAAGGATTCATGTCTCCCCATGTGAACTAAATACCACTGGGATGGTGAGCAAACATGCATCCTGCATGCAAATGTAAATATTGAAAACTACTGGTTCCTGGGATGCTACACTATCCTTACTAATTTCTATTGACTATTTCATCTCTCTTCCTCTCCTTAACAGGAAATTCCAGAGCAAAATTTATCTGCCACTTTTCTTGTCACCTATAGAAAAGTTGCTGGGTTTTTAGAGGGTCAGCCCTGTGCCTTCTAAAATCACAGCTTCTCAGAAGCAGCACATTTAGGTCACTGCTTTTCCCTGGGCACTGAAAGCCATCCCCATTCATGCACCCCAGCAGACAACACACAGAGCCAGAGCTCAGAAAGAGCTTTGAACTGAGACTTTGATCATATCTGTCACCTGACCCATGGCCTCGTTAGTAATCAGGTGGTGGTCACTTCTTATTTGATGTAAGCACTAAATTTCATTGATCCCACATTTGTTCTAAGGAAAAATGCAAAGCTTACAGAACCTGAACATTTTTCCAGGACCACAAAGTCACCTCCTGCTCTGTTTGGAAGAGGTAAATATGAGATAACTCTGGATAGTTATGGAGCAAGATTTTTTCCACATTTGGGTTTACCTAATCTTGTCTCCATGCACCTTAAGCAGACATGTGCCAAAAAAGGTGATGTGTTCTGCAAGAAATGTGCCTGCAGAGCATTGTTTTCCTCCTATGTGTATCCTTCATATCTTTAAACCACTTTGATAGAAAATAGATGCAGCCAAAGAACATGTAATTTCCTGCCCTCAAGCAAGGATAAGACAACCTAAGTCACCTGCAGGTTTGCTTGCAATATGCTACTTCTGGTTTTCCCATAGTGTGTTGTTTAAAGCAAATATTGTAAATTCAATTGATTTTTGATGTTAGCATTAAATCAAATAATGTAACTTTATGCAATTTTTGAAGACAGTATTTATGCAAATAAATATGCAAAGAGGCCAGATCTTTTATCCCCTGGCAGGTTAGTAGGGAGCCCTTAAAGGCTGAAAGTCCTCAGACCACTGCCAATCAGGACTTTTTTTCTCCCTCTATCAAGGTATATTTAACATTCCTAGTCCTGCCCAGAAGGGGAAAAATAAGGTCATAGCTGGGGAAAAATCTGTTGATGATAACTGATAATATGAAAAGGAGGCAGTCAAGCAGGCTGTGGACAGCACAGGCCAGATCTACTTACAAAAAAGCAAAGTTAGAAATGCAGTGATAGAAACATGAAAATTCTGGAACGAAACAGAAGCCACCAGTTGTGGTCAGATTAATCCTTTAATTATGCTGTTACTGCCTTGTTGCCAGGTGGGACAGGTGATGGCTGCAGTGTCCTGTTATCCCAAATACAGAGGGAGGAACCCCAACAAACAGGACAGAGAAAGGGCTGACCTAAACCCTGGAGAGAGGAGAGCAAACAAAAAACTCTTCAACTTGAGAATTTTCCAAGTTTATGTTTTTTTGACACAAGTGACAGCAGAAGTATTAACTGCCTCCTGCAAATTTTGAACTTTGGTGTCACAGTTTCTGCACAACTTTGTGAGTTTCTGGGATGGTTGGGGTATCAATAGTCTTATCTACGTGATCCAGTAGTGAAGATGTCTGCTTTATTACTGCATTTTTACCATATATTTAGTGAGATTATTCATCTGCTAACTAGTTTGAGTTTGCATATTATATCTGTAAAGTATTTTTTAACCTGAAATTTATCTTTAAAGTTTGATGTTAGATTTCAGTGGACAGTTGTATCGACAAAACACACAGGTCTGTGTAATAAGTACAAATAATATTTGGAGATATGTACAGGTTGGATTTGAATCATATGAGGCAAAGCAAGTGCTAACTTTAAATAGTCATGAAGTTCTGTGAAAATTAAATTTTAAGCCCCACTCTACTGCCTCCAAGCTGGGTTTGTTGAACTAAATGTTTTCCCAGTAAGGAAAAAACAACAACTGACAGAAAAAAGCAAGGGTGGTCTGTATTTTACCCTGACTCCACTGACTGCTTCACATATTCCTACAATAAGCTGGAGGATTTAATGGCAGGAGCAGTACTTTGTAGAGCAAGCATCAAACTGAACAGACAGGGACTTAGAATTAGCTCTGGAACTACTTAAACTAAAATTGCCACCAAGGTTTCTGCCACAAAGCTTCATCCATGGTCTCACATAATTTCAGACTAATTCTATATTTGGGTAACTGCTCTATGGGACACTTTCATCACATCTTCCAAGGAAAAAAAATGAGAACTTCAAGCAGTTTCAAATGATCCAAAGTTTTTAAAATAGGCATATGTTAGGGGAAGAAAGATAGGCTTTGTTATATAAATTTCAAGATGGCCCTTCTTGCTCACTATTTTTTCCCAAATATGGTGAACAGAGAAGTACAACTGCCACTGAAATGGGGTTCACACTTGGAATGAGAGCAGCAAACACTCAAGATTCACTCTGCCCCCTGGGTCTTTGCAAGCTTTAACTGTCTGCAGTAGATGCACACCCAGGCTGGAAAGGAGACACAGGCACTTTGGACTTGACAGTTATTTTATGAGAATGGGATAATTACATTGATAGAAAGGAGAAAATGAGCCCTGCACAAATTAACAATCAAAATTAAATGCACAGGTAATTAAATACAAACAAGGGAACAGCCCAGTTTTAAAGGTTGCTTACGAAACAGCATCAGAGTTTGTGTAAAGGGCCAGAATTTACTGCTTTTGCCAATTGCTGGTTATTGACTCTCTGTGTAGCTGAAGCTGCATTACAAATGTAAAGTGAGGTGAATGCATCTGCTTGTACCCCACACAGTGAATTACACTGACAGGCACTTCTGTGGTTGGAGTTTCTGCAGGGCTCCAGGGCCTGAGGACCTGGAGTATCTCACTAACTCTATTTGTTGTAGGTTAAACCTCGGTGGAGAATATCTGCTCCTGCTGCCACCATTCAAATGGCACTCAGCTGTGTGTCCAGATGGAACCCATTGTTGTAACTGCAGCACCTCACTGAAATCACCCTCTGATCAATAACAGGATTCCTTGATTTCCACCACTGAAAATAAAAGAATATCTTCCTTCTTTAAATTACTCTTTAAACAGAAAATGCACCTGAAAACCAGTTTTTCATCACAGAAACTTGAACTACTTTTGAACTACTTTTTCCAAATTTGCCCACATTTACAGCATAGGAGTAATTTATCTGATACTGCAAAATGACCTCCTGAAAAATCTGCCAGAAGTTCCAAGTTTTTAGATTATTTTTCCAGTTATTTAATTTTGAAACACTAAAAAAAGCCACTGTTCACTTTTGAAATTTATCATCAGTCTGTACTTTCCTGCCAGGAGAGAGTAGGCACAAGATATCATGAGAGCATCACAGCCATTGCCTGTGCTCCCACCATGCCCCGACCTCAGCAGGGGAAAGAGGGGATTTCTGCATCCTCCGTGTCTTGCCCAGGTTTAAAATCTTGTGGATTGTCTGAAACAATGAGCAAACAAATGCCAGTAACTCAGGGGGAGATTGAAACCACTTTGCACATGCAGTGAAAAAACAAAGGCCACTGAATAAAGCCCAACAGTCGGGACTTTTGTCCAGACACACAAGGTTTTCCTCAATATCTTACTAAATTATTTGTTTGTTTTTCTAGGGGAACCTGCCTGGGTGGAACTGAAGGGGACTGAAGCAAGAGGTGGTCTGAACTTGGCAGCACAGCTCAATTAAGGTAAAGAAATGCATAGAAATCCATTTGCCTGGCAAAGCTGCAGTGGGAACAATTAATCTCTCAGAGCAATTACAGTTACAGGGATTGGTCATAAAAATTCAATGCTCTGTCTGCTTTATGCTGACATTTGAACATTGCTAATATGTGACAGAAAATAATTCTCTGTGTCAAATGCAGACTCATGTTTTCCTTTGTGTCCACTGCATGTTTTGCTTCCAAAGGAAGGAAAATGCACTCTAGAACTGTCTTCATTATGCTTCCCTGCAAAGAGCCTGCTTCCTGCAAATTATGCATGTATTTGCATTTTGTTCATTTGGAAACTGAGGTTTGGAATGAATGGACATATCTGAGGTGAGGCAACAAGTTGATGTTACAAACAAAAGTGTTTGAGATCACTTTAAAAAATCACTGGCAAAGGTATGACCAAAAGTCAGATTTGTCCCTTTTAAGAGCCTTTAAAATCCCTTCCCCTTTTTCTCCACAGCAGTGTTACCATGACAGCTGACAGCCCCAGAGAGGACAAGGACACAGCATACCTGGGTTATTGTGTGCTTGGTTAAAAATTGTGACTCAGTGTAGTTCCCTGGCCTGCCATCAAAGGCCCTGGTGGAAACCCCCCCATCCCTCTTTGGCCTGCTCTCCATACCCTGTGCAGGTGATTATATCTCACAGCCTGTAATTACCTCCTTGCTGCAGCCCTCCAAGGAAACAAAAGCCCTCCCTACCTTCTGCAGAAGGAGTTAACATACATTCCCACTGAACAGACCTATTTAAGCTGAATTGTGATGGCTCTTGAAAGAATTACAACAGCAGAATTTGATTACAAAAATGTGTGTATATATATTTTATCCTCATTATACAGAGTTTTTGACTCAGCAGGAGTTGTCTTCCCTTAAACTTTCTGCACCTGTCATTAACTCTCACAATGGACCAAAATTTTAAGAACCCTGATCATTCTGCAGTTTATTCTGATTAGTGCTGGTAAACAGAGACACCCTACACCTGCCAGGATCTAAAAGGTGAGCTTTAAAAGAAATGTAACTCTTAATTCAGCGTGTCTCACACAGTAGCTGTAAGGTAAACCCAAAAGAGCTGCATGGAATAGCTAAACCCTGCTAGGACATTACTCACATGTTGATGATGCACATTTACAAAGAGGCTTTCCAGTGCTGAGTTGATGATACAAATATAAATGCATTTCCCATTGTCTATGGCCTGTAGTTTGTGACTGCATTAATTCTGCTACCCTGCTGTTTGTAGCACTTCTGTAACAGATAATCATGCAAGTACTAGCAAGTGATGACACTGTAAATACAAATAAAATAACCTTTTATGCCACTTCAGACATAGCACATGAAACCTAAGAATCCAAGCATAAAAAGATAGGATCATGCATATTAATGGTCTTAGAAAATTGCAGTGAAGCATTATTTTCATTTTGAAAACCTCTTTCTAAATCTGTAAAGTTGTGTTCTGAAATAGCTCATGTCTGTTTAGATTATTTTCATCAGTTTAATATTGACTGAACCACTGAAAACCACTGTTGTGTTCAGTTTTACTTTGTTTCCTTTCTTCTTCAGAAGGCATAGTTGAACTGGAATTATTTTGGGGATTAAAACATCTGACCTACTTAGAGAAGTATGCAAAGAAGCACCTGATATCCCAATCCCAATCCCATATGTCCTGGTAATGCAGAGGGAACTTGTATGAAAGGGGTTTCCTGGTGTCCAAAGACATGAAGAGAAGAACAAACTCCTGCACACCTATCACATATTTTAGATATTCTGCCTCAAGTGTGATGTGACAGTACTGAAATTACCTCATAAAATCCTGAGCAGTTTGAGATGACAGGGAGAAGAAATAGTAGAATGCAGCAGTAGCTGTTCTCCGAGGTGGTAAATTCTGACTTGAAGAAATATGTGTTAATAGTAGTTTAGATAGATTTTTCTGGAAAAAGACATAATCCAGTAATGCACAGAATAGAGAAAAACAGAAATAATTGTTTTCATATCAGAAAAATGTCACGTTCATTATACCATAGGTATATGTATAATAAGGAATTAAGAAGAAAATTATGGAAATAAATGTATTGTTTTAATAATTTGTATTTGCGTCTTGCTGAAAAAAAAATGATTTTTTTTAATTGCTTATATTATGTTAAACAGTACCCACAAGTAATGTCAGTGCTATTGAAAAGCAACCCATAAAGTTTTATTCTTATGTCACACATGGGTAAATGATTGGTAAATCAGTTAAAAAATTGGCAAAAGTGAGATTGGAATCCAACCCAAACCACAATTCTTGGGGGGAAAAAAGCATACATCTATGTTTATAATATTTAGCAATAAAATTTACAGCCCTGTTATCTGCCAGCTATGCAAAAACAAACACTTGTGCAGGAGGAGTGTGCCATGTGTTTATATATAAACAAATGGCTTAATCCTGCCCTGGGGCACTGCAGTGCTGGAGCACACCGAGCTCGGGGAGGGCTGGGGAAAGCAGCCAGGGCAGGAGAGGTGATTTGTCTCACCCCCCTAAAGGTGAAGCTCCAGGCACAGCTCAGCACCTGTGAGCAGGCTGCTGGCTGGGCACACCTCAGGGCCCAGGGAGCAGGAGAGCAGAACTCTGAGCTTTGTTCTGAAATAAAAAGGGCAGGACTGATGGTCCTTTTTAAGCCTTTATTAAAAGTGATCAGCTCGGGTGGGGGCTCCGGCCAGCTTCGTTGCCCCAGCTTCGACTTGGAGGAGGAGGAAATTCGGCTCTATCACTCCCTGTGATAGAGCCGGGCCCTCGAGTGTTCCTCACGAGGCGTGGCTGTATACCAAAGGGTATACGAAGGCCATGGTGCTAATTCGCTGTCCTCAGGGCAGTGGCTCCAATAGATTTTTTTGTTACGGTGACTTCTTGGACAGCTCAAAAGCTGGCCAGGTAGTAATTGCCTATAGAGTAGCTTGGTTCATTTTTCTTAAAAGTTTGTTGGTTCGTTTTAAATTATTATTTTTTGGGGGGTTTTTACACTCCCAGGGGTCTTTTCAGCTCTAGTTTGCATGTTCAGCCCCTTTTCTTCTCTTTTTTTTTTTTTTTTTTTTTTTCTGTCTTTTCCTTATCTACTACTCTCCAGGCAGGCCAGCTTCGGAAGGGGTAAGGAAGGAAGGGTCGTAAATTCTTGCCCTGGAATGCAAGCCTGATAAGAAGCTGGTTTCTTCACAATGACGTGAGGGTTTCTTTCTTAAACTACAAGAGAGATTCTAACTTACAAAGCTACAACAAAGCACAAAATTACATTCAAACAAAGCTACAATGTAGTACAAAATAAATGGATAATTGTTAAATTGGTAATCTGGTCCCTTATTTATAACAGTTCCAGGAGGGCTCCATGGCACCTGCATGGTCTGCAGCCAGCCAGCAGTGCAGGACCCTGCTCTGGGCACCATCCTCTGCTGCCACCGCTGTGGCAGGGACTTCTTGGGCTCACATGGCAGAGTGAGGGGAGCTCTCTCGTCAGGCATGCTGCTCTGATCCCGGGAATACTCTCTGGGATCTCCCAAAAAGATCTCCCAAAAAATAGAGGTGTTATAAATGAAACTGCCAATTAAATCGAATTAATAAATTGCGTGAGCCAAATTATTAATATAAAAACAAACAGAATTTATTTTATGATCAAATTGACAATTTTGATTAGCCACTATAAAACGGCAGAGCCAAGCCTAGGTTCTTGACCCTGGGTGACACATACACAGCCCTGAACACCAGCAGTTTGGGTGGGAAGTGCACACCTTCGAGGTTTCTGAGTCCGGTTTTTATACTGTTTTTCCTGCCTCCGGCTAGAAAATCCTTTGTCTTTTTCATATCCATCTTGCCTTCTGTGGTCCTCTGGTCCAGAGATCAGGGGTCTGTTCAGACGTTGATGTTTCCAGGAACTCTTTTGTGTCTTTGGTTGATATTTTCCAGGAACTCTTCTTGTGTCATTAAAATGAAGAGTCTTAGGTAAGAGGTCTATTCATCAGCATAGTCCAGGGAGGAACAGAAACTTAGATGATCACATCTGTTGCTCCTTTCAGATGGAAAAAGGATTCTCCAGGTGCAGAGTGGATTTGGAGTAGGTTGATGTGCCAGATGGATCTCTGGCTTCCTGATGATGATGGGTACTTGAGACCTCTCTGGTGGAAGTTCTGCCTGTGCTTCAGATGCAAATGTTATCACTGAGAAGGGTAACCCGTGACTTTGGCTGGGCTACCAGGGAACATGCCAAGGCACATTCCAAACATAACATCTTTGGATACATGTACAGTCTTATATCCCTTATACTTAAAATCAACCTTGATACCATTTAATTTATCATGAATTTTGACTCATCTATAACAGAGGCATAGGTCATACGAGGTTCTGTGTCACTGATACTCCTCTGGAAAGTTGGTTCATGCCATTCATTAAATGTGGAACATCATTTATACTACACACACTACCCTCAAACTGCATTTTTAAAAGTAATAGGTGATTCTTCCAGTTTCCGTTTCTGGTCATATCTAGTGAGTCTGATAATGAAATAAAAATTAAATATTTACATGCTGTCAAGCTGTTTCTCCTTGGCTCATCTGGTATGGAGGAAAGAGTCCAATGAATGTTACTGCTCTGGAAAGCCAGTCTGTGAGGGTTCACAGAATGTCAGCAGTCTCAGTTTGCCCTCACTAGAGAGGAGACTGTCTCTGAGATGAATTTTGAGATTTAGGGTTGGTCAGGTGTCAGTTTTGCTCCACAAGGAGCTGTAAGGGGACAGGGCAACAGCAGAGAACTAGGAAGTCACAGCTTTTCTGCAGAGTGGATTTGCCTCCTGTGCTGATCAAAGAGGCTTTTGGCCTTACCCTGCACACAGGAGGAGGCACTCAGTAATCCTCATAAAGATTATATCAGAAGCTTTTTCTGCAGGGTGTAGAAAACTTTGATTAAAAGCCCATCTTTATTGTGAAAATTAGCCTTTGGTAGAAGTTATCAGACAGGCCAAGGTAATTTAGGCCTTAATCAAAACAGTAATCCGTTGCATTAGGCCCATCAAAGATTATTTTCTCTGCTATAAAAAATGACTCATTTGGGTCATTATGTATCTAAGATATGTTGTGCCCATGCAACAAGGTACATTAGTTTGCTATAAAAAAAGAGATAATTTTATTCTGTGGCAAAACTTGATGGGGTTTTTTTTGGTTGGCTTTAGGGTGGGGGTTTGGGAGGGCTTTTTAGTGGTGGTCTTTTCACCTCATATCATTGACATCCTGGATGTGGCAACATAATGGACACACCCTCTTTAGCTCTAAAAGCTTTTTTTCAGATAGTACCAGAAGGGACCTTTACCTAAAACCAGAACTAAAGAGGAGAAATGGGTCATGGCTTGTACTTTCAAACAAGTGTGTGAAGCTCAGTGTGTAAGGCAGTGGCTCTACTTTAAATGGCATCATGATGGCAGTTCCATATTGTGAAATGTAGTGAAAAGACAAAGTGCTTTTCTTTACTGTGATTCTCTTTGGAGGATTGATTTTTCTCTTCTTGTTCAGCATGCACAGTTTTTTAGTGAATTGACTTTTTCAAAGCAAATCAAAACTGTCTCAATGTATGCCAAATTTTCCAAAGTATTGATGACTCCTCTCCAATTAGGTTTAACCCAGTCAGTCTTTGGAACTCCTCCACCCCCAGTTACAGGAGAGCACAGAGGGACAGACCTAAAGCTACAGCCAAGAAGAATTTTACTTAGAAAAATTCTGAGTAGAATAGAATTCTAAGATACAACACAGAAATGGCAAACAGGGTGACAATTGCTGAACAGTTGGGGGTTTTCCAATACATTGTTCAATTTAGGTAGGGCAGAAAGAGGCCTGTGTCTCTCTGCAAATGCTTGAGTTTTGTGTGGGGATGCTGAAGGAAGGCATTCATTTAAAATACAAATGAATCTGCATTTCAGGAAAATTACAGTCTTTAGGTCTAAACAAGACATGGTGAAGCTGCTGCAGATCAGTCATTACAAGAGAAATCACTGGCTGATTGCTTCCTCCAGGTCCTTTTTACTGATATGCCTTAAATGTCTTGCTGTCTTTATTTTAACTCTCATTTCTTTCAGTCCTCCAGCCTTCAAAACTTCATTTTTAAGCCATGTATTTAATTCTACTACTGGTATTATCAGTCAGTAAACAAAACTCAATTGTCTCCCAAACAAAGGAGATTCCCCACTTGACATTCTAAAGATTTAAAAGTAAATTGCTTCCTACAGAAGCCAGCTAGGTACTTGGAAGAATTCTGCATCAAAAACTGGAACTGAAAGCTAGAATTAAGCTTACCACAGTCTCTTCGTTCCGTCTTTTCTAAATATCACTTTAGAAATATATCCAGAGTTATTACCAACAGATGCCATCTCTAATATTCTTTTAGCCAGATTACTAAAATTTAAGCTCTTCTTCTTTCTGCCAAGTATAGGAACAACTTATGGGAGCTCAAACACTGACTTTGCCTCAGTAATGAGTTTGGATAATTTACAGAGCAGGAGAGTAAGGACAATGAAGGATTAAAATAGTATTTCAACAAAAGGCTCTTAGGTTGGCATCAAGTCTTCAGTAGAGTAGCTATGTTATGCTCCATAGTTTTAAAACATGACAAAACATAAAATTAAATAAACTAGAGGTGGTAGGGGAGCTAGATAATTGGTGAAAAGCAAGTGGTGATGTGGTGGACTGGGACTGCAAGCAAAGGATGCAGGATGAAGTGTAGAACTTCAAATGCTGCCTACTTGGGAACAGAAATAGGTAGTTAAACCTGTGAAACCTCTCTAAGGGTGTAGTCATTTGTACTGAGTGTGTCAGGTCCTTTTATTAACATTTATTCCTCAAGCAACCCTTTTATTAATGTTTCTTCATTATTAATATTTTTAATCTCTCATTCATAGATACTGTACATTTAGTCATTGTCTGTTAGTTACTGTAAACAGCAAAACCCTAGATAGCTTTAAATTAAAATTGCTTCCTAATTACTGGTTGTTGCACAGGAAGAAAATGTTATGTTTTATGTTATTCTCAATAGGACCTCTTAAGCTCAGTTGGAGATAAATAGTAAACACTGAAGCGTTCTCATAAATCACATTTTTGCATAAAATTAGTATTGCCTATAAAAGTGACATTTCAGCTATTCCATTCTTACCAACCAGCTCTGGTCTAGGAATTGATTCAGCTTCCATTGCAGAGTCTCCACACACCATTTGTTCCAGCAGCTCAGATTTCCTTTATTTCCATACCATGAACAGTTCACACCATTTTACATATTAAGTCTGTTTATATTTTCCTGCATTTGACATTATGTGATGAGGTAAGTCCAGTCCCTCCCTTCTAGCCTAGATCACACTTGCTGTCCTTCATAGTTTCCTTTCTGGAAGACCTCAGTTTTCCAGTAGGATCCCTGTATTCATTTTAATCAGTTTGCTCTCCACTCAGTACTTCTACTCCAGCAAGGTGGATTACAGCTGCTGAGTTAGTGAATTTTGTTTGCATGAAGCCAAAATGCTGAGGCTGTGCAAAAGAATGTTGGTATAACAAAACTAGGGGTTGTTCATTTAGGAAATGGAAATTTGTGTATTTGTGAAACGGACATCTGTGTATTTATGAAACAGATGAGTGTGTGAAAGAGACTTGGTCTCCTTGAAGAAGATTCTCTTTTTCAAAGTCTACCAGTCTGGTCTGTGTTTTTGTGATCAAAAACTTAGTAATTTTTTTCTTAGGTCAAATATGAGAAACTAAAAAGAGCAACCTAGGTTATACTAAGATGAATCATTACTTTTATAAAACCTGACAAATTTTGTTCTAAGTTATGGCAGAAAATGGATGAAGCATTGCAAAGGTTGGAAGGAACTTTTTGTTGTTTTTTTTTTTTTTTAAAGAGAGAGGGAAAAAAGAAATGTTTAAAAGTCAGCCAGCTAAACTGAATTCCAAGAAAAACCCTTCAACCTTACTAGCTAATATGTCTCTTTCAAATGACAAGAAGCTTTAAGGTGAAAATCACAGCTAACCTGAATTTGTTAGGGAAAAAAGCCATGCCAAACCAGTCTAACAGCTTCTCCCTGGCAGGGCACCATCACCAAAGCACCAGGACAGGAGTGACAGACCCATAACAGGGCCACGGTGGGGCTGTGGGATTGCAGGGGCTGGGAGGGACATCAGCCTTTGGGGTCTGCAGGTGGAAATGAGGGAGGGCAGCCAAGGGCCCGCTGAAACACTGTCTTCAGGCACTGCACTCGCAGAATAAATAACCTCTCATCCATGTATATGTGTGTGGGTGTGTGTTGGGGAGGATGAAATAGGGAAACCTTATAAGTATGACTGCTTGGCAAAAGATTCTGAAAATATAAAACCTGTAAGCGAAATAGAAAGGAAAGCTGGCTTTGAGATATAAGATACCGAGCTGTGAGTTACTGTACAGCCAAAAAACAATGGGCTGGCCAGCTGAAGGAGAATCCCTCTGCATTGAGCAATGTCTTTAGCAAAGAAGAGGATGCTTCAGCAAAGAGAAAAGTCCAAGGGTCAGGGAAACCCTGCCAGCGTGGCAGGGAAGAAAAAAGTAGTTTTAGAAAGTAGTTTTTAGGAGTTAAATATAACACAGTATGGTAATGTAGTAGTTTTGATAGGTTGTATGTAAATTCTATAAGGATTTCTGTCTTCTATTGATTGGATGTTGTACTATTACCATATTCAGTATAAGAAGAGATATAACATCATGGAACCAGACTTTTAGGTCACTTATGCTCTCTCTCTCTCTTACACACTTACACCCTTACACACTTGCTCTCTCACTCTTACTCTCTCTCACTCTCACAGTCTCTCTCTCACTCTCTCTGGGCCATGCTCTGAGCTGCGGCAGCTCCAGCAGAGCTCCTGCACCCACGGCCCTTGCAAATAAACTGCCCGTTTCAGGAGCTGCCCTGAACTGCAGAAATCACCCCGAACCGACTGAGTCCCGCGGCACCTTTTTATTTTCTACAGGTGTGTATGTATATATGTGTGTAAAATAACACCAGCAATCTAGAAGAGATTTGCAGGAAAGCTCTGTTATCACTGTAGGTTTAGAGGAAAGTCTGACCAAGAGCCGGCCGTGACCGTCAGTCCCTGAGCTGTGCCCCTTTCCTGGTGTGTGTCCCGGGCCCAGAGCAGGCTCTGGTGGCCCCTGCAGCCGCAGGAGCCCTGAGACCACCGAGGAGCCGGGGCCGGCCGAGCCCCGGAGCCGCCACCGGCCTGGCCCAGCCGGGCCCTGCCCTCAGCGCCCCCCTCAGCCTCTGACGGCGCTCCCGCCTTCCCGCCCGTTCCAGCCCCGAGCCGCGGCGGTGCCCGTGCCCTCAGTGCCCTCGGTGTTCCCGGTGCCCCCTGTGCCGGCTCTGCGAGCAGCCCCTCCGTGTGCCGAGGTACAGAACCGACCCTTCCCCTCACCAGGGTCCGGCCCCTGAGCCCTCCCCTTGCGCTCATGGAAGGCGGCGGGTCCCGGCTGCGGGGGGAAAGAGCGGGCTGGAGACAGGCAAGGAAAGGATGTTTGTGCCGCTGGGCAGGTGATGAGCGGCACAACGCTGGGCAGATTGTTGTGGATATGACCAAAGTGCTTCTGCCTTGCAGATATATAGATATATAGATATATAGATATATAGATATATAGATATATATCCCCTCACAGGCCCCTCGGCTGGGATCGGGAGGCTCCCGAGGGGTGAATTCCAGCCCCAGCCAAGCCTTCAGTTCTTCCCCTGCACTGGGCACTTCAGGCTAAAGACTCGTACTCTTTTCACATTATCCCGTCCCTACAAAATTAATGAAACATTTGAATTATTCACTGTTCAGTTTTATAGAATAAGAGTGAGAATAAAACTGGGGCTTTATTCTAAGGGAGTTTGCTTGGAGCTGAGTTGTGCTTTTCAGGTGCAGAATTTAATGTTCTTTTTAAACAAAAGTGTGGCATGACTTGGTTTTTTAGAGCTTGACTATGTCTCTGCTTTTTAGAGCTCCTGGTTTGAATTTAGATCACAAATCTTGTGATGGTAAAAAACGGCTTCATAGGCTGCAGAGACGGCTCTCAAAGCTAAGAAACTAGAAATAATTTAAATTGAAACTCATTATCCAAACCCTTGTTTTATAGGAATCGCAGTACTCTCAGTCTGCTCAAGCCAGATAGTTTAAAAATATGGTGACCTAAACCATCAAGCAAAAACCCAAATCAAAACAAACAAAACCCAAACAAACCAACTGACCAAAACCCAAACAAACAAACAAAACAAAACAAACAAAAACCAACCAACCAAACAAACAAAAAAAACCCCAAACCCCTTACAACCAAACAATGACAAAAATTCCTCATATTTTATAGCCATGTCACCCACAGCACTGTGGTAAAGGTAAGATCAGCAGAAAGAGTTCTGCATTTGATAACATAGGAAAATGAATTTTAAGCCACATTTCCCTCTCTTCTATCGTGTTCCAATATTAATTGGTAACAAGCAAAGAAGTCATCTCAGCGATACGGTGAGATTTCTAATATACCTACTAAAAAGGCGTAACAATGCACTAGACACTTTTCTTTTTGATGCAAGAAAGTAGATCTTTTGAAATGCCACATTCCCATAATGTAATTTGTTATGTTGGAAGGATGGTGTCAGTGTGTGTGTAAGGGCAGTACTGCAAACCATTTTCTACTGAGATGATGAGCAGCAAGTACTGGTGTGTTCCTCTGTCTGTAACTGCTCTGGGATATGGTATCCAACATAAATTAAGTACTTCAGCCTCCTTTTTCATTGCCAAGGCCAGTCTCTGAGAGCCTGGAAGGATGATTCTCTGGATTCACAAAAAAAAAAGCAGCTAAAATTTCATTAAGCTTTTGTAAGACTTTGCATTGCAAATGAGGACAAGAGGTTGCAGACCTGGAAGTCTGCTATATTTCATTTCAGAAACTGTTAAATGAGAGCATTTCAAACATTTCTGAAATGAGATGCAGTTTCTGAGCTCCAGGCTTAGTTATTGCACAAACTCTTGCCCTTCTGTGAAGTCTTAAAGCCAAACAAGCTTGGAGAAGCCTTGAGAAGTGAAATTTCTGTGGCAATCCCCAGAACTGAAGAATTCAGATCTGGCTGTATTTATCCATTTGTTTTCAGCTACAGTCACCCTTTGTATACAGATAGGAATAAAACTCATGTGTTGTGCCCATAAACAGTGACATGTGCTTCAATACAAGACCAAGGGTACAAATGTAGGATTTTATATAGTGATCAACCACTGTGATTTAATCTCCATTTTGATGGGCTATTCAGGGAAATTCATTTGGTGGCTGTATTCAGGGAAATGGGGTTTTATGACATATTAAATAAGTCTTTCCTTCTAACACTAATAATGAGTCAAGGCTTAGATTTTTGAATTAAGGAGGCAGTTTTCCTGAAATATTTATGTGTAGATGTTGTGCCCACATTTGTTTCTCAGTGTGAATGCAGCAGCATTTTCACTGCTAGTAGCCAAAGGGCTTTCTTGACTTCTTGGAGTGCTAAACAGACTTCCAGGTCAGAGTTTTTGTGTATGACAACTCCCAGAGAACAAATCTGAGCTGCAGGTTTCATCTGTCTGTCCAGAAAAATATGAAACTATAGAAAATATGTACATTTCAAGTAGGGGAAGTGTGGAGGAGCTACTCTTTAAGGTTTTTCTCCATTTTTTAGCCATTGACACATCTTTCCTTGCCCTAAGAGAACACAAATTCCAGCAATCCATTTCATCCACCACTCCCTTTATAATTTCTCCCCTTCTCCTTTTCTCTCCCTTGTGATAAAGACAAGAATAGCCACACTCTTAAAGCAGCTCAGCAAGCAGAGAAAAAACTCTTGAGACTAAAAGTTGGAAACTGAGGTTCGTAAGTTATGGAGGAATAATCGTTTCATGATTGTGATGGAGTAATTATTGGGAAAGAGTAATAAAAAGAGGGAAAGGCTGAAACATCACCTAGAAAACAAAAAGCTGTAATGTTTTGAAAAGGAGTTTCTGTGTGTAAGACTTGAGATTTGCTATGGAATTCGTTCAGAACAAGTATTTAGTTTTAATTATCAGGGTGGTATCTTGGTTAATGGCATTCTTTGAATTCTTCAGTGGCTGTGAAATGCTGAGGCCTTATTAAGGAAGAACATAGAGAAAAAGGAGCTACAAGAGATGAGCACACTTGCCCAATTTCCCAAATTAAATGTTCCCAGCGCACACGTTCATGGTTTTCAGCTTTCAGATGCACTGTTAATTGAAAGAGCACAATGGGTGTCTATGGAGATGCAGTGGCGCATTCAGGGGTGTAGCCGATCCCCTCGGGCTGGGGCTGTGCTGCATCCAGCAGTGCCCTGAGCCTGGCTCCAGCTCCTCGGGCACACTCCTGCTGCTCTGGGAGGGCTTCTTATGGCACTGGCTTGGCTACAACTACTTCATGCTTTTGTGAGTTTATAAAAAAAAATAAGTAGGAGATATTTCTAAGCCTACATAAAAGTGTTGTGCTTGGAGAGGCAGCAGTGATTCACCTCATATTTTCAACTAATTTAGCTATTTAACGATTCTTGCCCAATTACAGCCTTGGTTTGGAGAATGGAGGATATTCAGTGTGAGGAAGAGTCCTCCTAATACAGAGTGTAAATACCTTCTGTCTGCTCTTTGTACATAAAACACCTGTGTAATGTATAAGTTACATGGAGCCAGACTGGGGGGGCACCCAGCTCAGTGTCCTGCCTCCAACAGTGGCCAGAAGTGGCCAAGGAAAGAACAGAAAGTCAGCAGTCTCCTTAGAGATCTCAAAGGAGTCCACATTCAGTATGCAAAACTAAACCTCTTCTAATAGCCCTCCATAAAACTGCACCTACTACATGCTTAGCTGACTCCAGTTACTGGTAATGCAAATATTGATAGAATTCAAAACGATCGTCTTCTGGAATCAGCAGATTCACCTGATTAAATGAATAATAAATCATCTCATGTTACTCTTAACAGTAACACATTTAGTATTTGCATATGGTGTGAATGAAAGTTGTCAAAGATATGCAAACTAGAGGTTGAGAAATTAGGTTTCTAAATAAATAGTGATCTTGAAATAGAAAAGGCAATATAGATGTGGTCTTTGCTGAACCCAAACTGCATTTACACATTTCTCTGTTTAGCTCCCCACACAAAAAACCTTTGGGGAAAACCTTTTCAGAAAGTTCATGGAGAATTTCCAATACCACATTCCCTCAGTCCTCAGAACAAAGTTGTATCGCTCATGAGATCTACTCCTCTTGCTATGTATACACTCAAAATACACACTGTAAACTGAATAAATAACTATAAAAAGCTGTAAGAGGTCACAAATGCCACTGTGGTCTTAAAAGGGTCATGTATTTTTATTTTCATAGATTAATACTATATGGTTTATAATTTTGTGATGGTCCAAAAGAATTTACTCATAATGAATTCCAGTGAGATATAACAGCTAAATGCTCAACAATACCACTCTACACAACTAGATTTTTTACCCTCCAGTGCTATTTGTAATTTGGAAGTCTCTGTAACGTGTTCATATTGGAATCTACTCCAAGTAACAGAATTTTAAAACTAATTTTGATACTTGAACAATGTCTGTTCTCAGAGAGGAAAACAGAAAGAGGGAAAGATTTGGAGATTTTGTCAGTTGATAGTAAGGCTATAAAGAGAAGATAGAATCCTCTAAAGCAGGGATGGACTCTCCAAAGATGCTGAGTGTGTAGTCAGATCAGTCCTGAGATGTTGCAGCCTGCACAGACTGCAACACTGAGAGAGGAGCTGGCATCTCTTGCTGCCAGGGAAGGCATCTCTGCTTTTGCCTTCTCTAAGTAGCAGGCTGCTCTGGATCTGTATCAATGAGACTGGATAGAGCTCTGCAAGAAAACAGGCTCTGCAGATTCCTCACCTGTGTAAAGTTGCAGCAGGGTTCTGATATTTTGCCAAGCAGCTGCTCCTCTAAAATCTGTGTCTAGAGGGAGCCCTGGGTGTTTGCAGTCTCAGCTTGGAGTGGGGCTGGCTGCTGATTGTATCACACCTGGCAAATTCCAGCAGGTGTGATGGCTGTGGTGTCCTGGAGCAGGAGCACGGGAATAGGCATGAGCCAGTTAAAATGATGGTCTCAATTCTTGTTTAATTCATAAAGTTCTTGCTAAGGTCCCTGCAGGAAAGGGAGGGATGCAGGGAGAAAAATACCTCTTTACTCAGAGCTCAGTAATGAAGATGAAATGTTCAGATTTGCTTGTCTGAACTTTAATGGTGCAGTAGGAAGAATTTGGAGGAGATCAGGACACCTTTGGGAACCCAGAAGAGTCCAGAACATTAACAAAGAAGTCAGAAAATTTGAATTTT
Source organism: Lanius collurio (assembly GCA_020086605.1). Taxonomy (NCBI): domain Eukaryota; kingdom Metazoa; phylum Chordata; class Aves; order Passeriformes; family Laniidae; genus Lanius; species Lanius collurio. The sequence goes on from JACBWW010000051.1 coordinate 4,095,817, forward strand.
GCTGCCTGACTTAGAAGATGATTTTCTTTCAGTGAGTCACTTCATGCCTCTGTTTTCTCACATTCATGTGTTAGTGCTGGGCATTCTTTTCACAGTTTTCTTCTATCACAACAGTTTCCTGGTATTTTTAGTGAATTGTGGATTCTGCTACAATACATACAAAATAAATTAATAGATGGGGAATCAGGCCCAGCCTTTGGGCACCAAAGTGTAAAGTCAGATTGTTTGAACTTCTGGGTGCACACTCTTGGGAATTAGGTTTCGGGATGAATGAAGCTATTCATCTTTCACAGCCTTTAAGGCTCTACTTACCTATGGAACTTTCCAGTATCCTCTGAGACTTGCAGGCTGCTGTTGATTAAGATGAAGTATTTTCTTTTTGTGAATACAGCAGATGTTTTTTTAGTGCATGCTAAATATTGCTATGGTTAAGTTGAAATGAGGAACAGGCATGCTGCACCATATTGTTATTTGCTGTGAAGTGATTTAACAAATGTTTGAACAGCTGTGCTGAGTAGGCCCTGTTGATATAAGTAGTGGAATCATGAGAGCTGGTGTTTTGGATGTTTACAGTGGAAAAGGATCAATCAAATAATTGTCTGCTGGGGTAAAGGACTCCATGTGAAGGTATTAGAAATTTGAGGTAATTTATGACAAAGTCTGTCAAATCCAGCTCTGCATGGGATGAGTTTTAGCAAAGATGCACATTTCTGATCCTCCAGAAAAGGTGATAGGGTTTTGGCTACTCCAGCAGTCAAGGAAAACTGCCTTGGAGAACAGTCAGGACACTTTCAGGTCTTTATGTTTAACACAACTCTTTCAGTTCCAGAAATGAACAATATCCAAACCACAATTCAAGGTGGACTGACCAAGTGACTGCCACAAAGATTGATCATTTCTAGCAGAAAAACACTTGTGTGGCAGCACCCCTTGCCATGGAAAGGTTCTGCTCTGCATTACCCTTAGCTTGCCAGTTTTTCAGTAAAGAGGTAGTGAAAGAAATATCATCTCTATACAGTCATGAGTGGTATTAAATGAACAGCTGGCATTCCTGGCATACCACAAACTCACCAAAGAGGAAAAGAAAATAAGGGTAGAATATTTTAATGGGTTTTACTCCTAAAAATGGAAACCAGCTATCCAAATCACAAAGACCCCACTTGAACTTTCTGCTTGTGGTCTGGTTTCTGATAAGAACTAATTTGTAGGCACAGATTTGACAGTGGGCAGCCACTGTGACTGTGGGCAGCCTCTCATAGTGGAGCTTGGGTTTTCAACTTGCAGCAAAATGCACCAAATAAAGACCCTGAATTTTAGCACGTTGGTAAAACTCTTTGAAAATCTGAACACTAATTCTGGTGCCAGAATTGATCCTCTCTGAGTATCTAATTGCCAGGGGTCAGGTTTGCTGGAAAAGGTTTAGGGTGGCAAGCACAGTGAATTGTTCAGAGGACACGCTTGTGGTCTGAGAACCTGAAAGTCCTGGAGGTGTGTAGGGACAGGGGCAATGCAGTGACTCCACCTCGTCCCTCTAGTAGGTTCCACCCTCCTGCTTTCCTTTTTTCAGTGCAAGGTATTGCATCACCCAGGCCTCTGAGCACTTCCTTAGGCTTTTTATAGAGAAGAAAACATGGAATGGAACATAAAAAGGACTTTCCTATACTAAGGGCAATGGCATACTGAGATATGCTTATTGCCAGCCTGATCTTACATGAGAGCAATCCTTTCCAGGAGCATTCAGAGTGCCTGAGATGCCTTTCTTGTGGGGAATGCTATGTGACAATAAAACATCCAGCAAAGTTTATATTGCTGCTGCTGTAACTGAGACATTATATTTGAATAAAAATAGCACTCCTTTGATGAGTGCACACTGTAATATGAGTTATCAACCAAAAGGAAGAGTTAAACTGGAATTTATTTTTTTCTGAGGGATAAAAGCTGTTGGATTCTGTGCTGATAGCTGCAGGGGTGTTCCAGGTAGCTGAGCACTAGAAAGTACCCTCAGTCATTGGCTGTGGGTGCAGAGGCACTGTGCTGCAGCTCCATTATGTGCAATGTGTCCTCATAGTTATTTTCCTTTGCAGGAAGCCCATCAGAACATCATGCTTTGAATTAATTGTGTTTATCGTGGCAGCTGAGAGAGAGACATAATCAAGACATCCCCATGTCCACTGCCATCAAGGCGAGGCCTTGGTGCATCTCAGAGTGGGTTTGAATACAGCCAGTGGGGAAGCTTGTTCTGCAAACCTCCTAACAGTATCCCATTTAGCTACTTAAAAATTGCTTGTGTGAGGTCTTTTGTTCCTCTTCTTTGTAGTGTAAGTAAATTCCAAACTGGAAACATAGTGAGATTTGACTTCATGGCTTTGACCACTGGTTTAATACAGTTTCAATCTGTGATAGAGATTTCTCTATTTTTAATTTTGCTTGTACTGGTATTTCTATTTCACCTTTTTTTTTTTTCTTTCAATTAGTACTTGGTCTTTCTAATGAGGCACAAAATTTTTCACCTAGACAATCAGGGTAGAAATCAGTAATATCAAGGTAACTGGTGATGTGTATGTCTTGATGAACATTAATGATACCAATTTCAATAATGCTTTCACTGTTAGATAAAAGCTGGCCCAAAGATAATGAATCTGCCTTCAGGAAAAGCTAAGACATAATAGACTGAAAAAAGCATTTGTCTTAATTATGGTAATTATGTTAATTTAGGCTTTAAATAATAAGAGGGTGGCACTTTATATATTTAATATTTCAGTTAACTGTGAGCATCAAGGAAAATGAGACATCTCAGAGATCCAGATTCACTCCAGCATTTCATATAAGCAGTGGTAAGAAGCTTCCTGGGACAAACAGCAGTAAGAGGAACTGAGATGTTGCTGGGCTGTGACACATCCCTCTCTCACAGAGTGTTCATGCAGGCCACCAGAGCTGCAGGTACAGCACTGCAGCCTTCTTAGGGCAGCTGAGGACCTGACCTATTGATCTATTGGAGACCTTTACTTCCACTGCTTCTCTTGTCTTAGCTGCTCTCCTATCCAGCGGTGTGAATCTGAGACTTATTGTACTGACTCTCCCTGGCAGGATTAGAGCAACCTCAAGGCTATTTCCTTCAAAATCAATCTATGAATAGAGCTTTCTTTGCAGTGAAATGTCATCTTTATGAATTCAGGAAGAAGAAAGTCATAATCCCCCGTGACTCTCTATACCCACATTTGCCTAAGTATCCTGGAAATTATTGTTTTTTCTGCTTCAGACATAGTAATTGTATTTGCTTAGCTACTTCTGCATGTTTTCCAAAACTTTGTTCTCAAACCAAGCCAAAGAATCTTCACATTTACATTTTTTTTCCTGAACAAAACATAATGAATGTTTAACTGTAATGTATAAACTTACTGGGTACCCGACTGATTAAATATAACCAATTCCATCCAGAAAGCTTTATTTCCTTAGTGAAAGCACAGCCTTATTCTATAGTTAAGAAACAGACTTAAAAGTACCATAGATGTGGCACTTAAGGACATGGTTTAGTGGTGAACTTGGGAGTGTTAAGCTAATAGTTGGACTCAAGGATCTCAGAGTTCTTTTTCAATCCGAAGTATTCTGTGATAGGTAGTGCCTTGGGGAAGTGTAGCCATAATCCCCAAAAATCTAAAGCAGTTGTTTGTGTATGCAGTGGCTTGTTTCATAGAGTGGGAACTAGGCTGTGGTTGCACTTCTGCTCATTAAAAACACCATTCATTACTCAATGTTTGGGTTTTGGTGGGTTTTTTAAGTAATTTTAGTTCCTTTTTTTTTTCTGAGCAAACAACTGTCTTCCAGGCATTCACGTCATATAGGATGCTTTTGGGATATGACATTGGAAGATGGTGATTAGCCTTTTATTGCTCAAAATCACAGAAGGTGGTAGGTGCCTCATTTTCTAGGAGTACCAGAGCTGTAATGACTGGTGTTGCTGTTGAAAAGTGAAATCCAAATACCAGTGTCCCAGTTAAGAGATTCCTGACTGAAGTTTAGGCTTTGGATGCCTTTACTGACCAGTATGTTCTATCTGACCTTGCATATGAAATTACTTCCTTGATATAGGAGTGCCAAAACAAACAAGGGAAAATCAAATTGTCTTTGTGACTCCTATGCTAAGAGTCAGACCAGGTTTGGGGTCCGTGCTGTAGAGAATAGAATATGCTGTGTCCACAGTGAAATGTGAAATAAGAGGAAAATAAGAGGAAAACTGCTTCTCCAGTCTTGCTGGATGCCCCAGTGCAGGGTGGGTGGGGGTGCTGGGCTATTTTAACAACATTAGTCCAAAAGTAAAGTGGCAGAAGTGTGTGCCAGTATTCTCTGAAATTTTTTCAATGGCCCTCTTGATAAGGACAATGAGAACATTGAACCTGTGGCTGAATTAAGTATTCATTCAAGATATCTTGCTATTTGATGGTACATTAGCCAGAAAATCAGGTGAGGAAAGCAAAGAGGAAATGTGTAAATCATAGCATTTTTTCCTTTCACATTTGAAAGACTGTAACTTTTAAAGGGTTAAAGTAAGTAAAAGGTAAGAATTGGAAATTCCTACTGAACTGAAAAAGACCCTGCTCCTACATCTCTAATCACTGCCTAAAAAGAGGACCAGTCCAGGTGAGTATCTCAGAGTCATTCACTGGTTTTATCTCTCAACATTCCTATACAATACAGTCTCTTTTGATGAACTAAGAAAGTAAGTGATTTAAACAACCAAAGTCACAAAATAAGCCCAGGTTTAAGCCAGCAGTTGATCAGGTACTGAGATCCTGCTCCATCAGGAGGACTTGCCACGTGCCTGTGCCGTTGGTACCCACATTCCCAGTTAGGCTGGGTGATCTCTTTAGCAGATGTGCAACAACCTGCAGTGCTTTTTCAGTGTCGTGTCTGCAAATGTATTTCATGATGCTCTTCTCTGGAGACAAATCAGTTTGAGTCAGGCTCTTTTCATAGTGGAGACAGGAGGAATTACCCACTGCAGTTTGTGTAGACTTCCTCAGCTGGCTTTGGGCTGGGTAGTTCAACACTCTCAGCACAGCAAAAACCTGGGGCCTGCTTTCAGATCCACCACCAAGAGGTCCTGTGGTGATTTGGACTCTCCAAGAGGAGCTACAGTCCCTACAACTTTTACAATTTTGTGTATGCCCTCACAAAAAAAAAATCTAGAAAGGGAGCTGAAGCTTCAGCAAATGAGGCTCAGATGCAGGATCAGCTGTGGGAAAGCAGGGAGGAAGGTCTGTGCAGGGACTGAGCAGCTGCACACCTTTGATGGTGGCTGAGAATGCCACCACTTTAATTCTGTACCCGGCCTACAACCTTCAGCTGCCACTGTTGCTTTCCGTCTCTGTTCACCAGCTGCTGCCTGATTCCCTGGCATGTTCTTCCCCAAGTGAGCCCTGCAGTTCCCCTCAGAGGGCTTCTCCTTCACAGCCAGCTGCTATCTATCTATCTGTCTATCTCAGTCTCTAATCTGGGCTATAAAGCAGGCCCATTTTTCAGGCAGTGTTTACTGAAAACACAGGAGCGTGCCTGGCTCCCTCGGCCATACCAACTCCTGCCCTCCCACTCCTGGCAGGCTGTGGAGGTCAGGCTGCTGCAGGAGTCTCCTGCTGCCTTTGGGAGAGCTGCAGTGAAATCACCAGCCCATGAGCCCATTAACCCTGACAGATTTGCAGTGGCTTCCTCTGAGGTTAAGGGAGTTCATTATGCTCACAGCCAGTCAAGGTGGTTGACAGAAAAGCAAACAGTGATTGAAATCTTCATTAGAGAGAAAACTGGAGTGCTAAAGTAAAGATTTGGGATAGGAGAACACAGTGCAACATCAAGGCTTTTAGGGAGATCAGTAATTTAAAAATGAAATTTCTAAAGAAGCAGAGAAGAGATAATGAAAAGGGTCAAAAACAAATAATGAGGGATAATTACGAGGTTGGTGTCACTCACAAATGGTAGTGGAGAGTTGGTAAGAAGAAACTGGAACTTGCTGTAGTGCTTAATATTAGGAAATACTCAAGTCTTTAATGAAAAAACACATTTGAAATGGTAACTTCCTTGAATTTAGTGCTGTAGATTAGTTCTGACTGAGATCCATGTATTCTGTAGTTATGCTCCTATTTCTGTGGGTATACAGAACTTCTGGGAAGCAGAAACCACCTGGTGCTGCATCTTTGTCCCTGTTTCTTGACAACTGGGATTGTGGCAAGATAATTAGGGCCTTTGCTTGAATAAAGTATTTTTCAATTTCTTTGCAGCTTCTTCTGAACTAATCTACCCATTCATATCCACCTTGAAAAGATGACTTGTCTTAACTAGGAATGAGAAGAGCAGAATTCTTTGTCTTGCCCTTACTGCATAATTTTTGAATATTTTTTTTGCCTTGGGCTTAAAGGCAGTAGAAGGAAGTGGACTGGATGATTTTTTCCTTGATTACATCTCCTTTGCTTGCCTGGTGTTGTGACTAAAGCTCCACAGGCTGTTGAAACAGTGTTGAAATGGGGCAATATTCAGTCTGTAAGATGCAGGCTGAGCATTAATGTTTTAAAAGAGAGACTTCTGGGAGCCTTTCCTACTCTTGTTAAAGCCAGCAGCCATCCCTGCCTGTCAATGGAAGTGAGATAAGATTTCAAGTCACATCTTGTGTCCTACTCATTTTCCTGTCCGGAAGTTTGTTATCTTCACTCATGGCTGGAGATCAGGAGAGCAGTTTGAATTTTTAGTCAAATAAGACAAATACACCTCTATCTTCTCTAGTTATATATTTATTGAGTAATTAACCCAATTTTAAAGCTCACAAACTAGTTTTTTGTCTCTTTAAATATTTGTCCTAAGGGTTAGGAGCAGTGATCTCCAGTGAAGATGTAGAGTCACAAGAGGGGTTGGTCTCTTAGCCAGCATGGCCAGTAGCCCCTCCATGGTCACACACAAATGCCAAGCCTCTTCTACACTGAAGACCCATCTGATGTCTGGAGTTTTATCATCCTTGGACACTAGCAGGATGTTTTTGCATATGGTAGCGTGGTTATATTTTCTATCCATTTTATGTTCTGGGTAAACAACAAGGAAATAACATCTTTTCCTCTTAGCATTTACTTTTTTTTTTTTTCCAACACTTTAGGACAAGGAAGAATTCTTGTTCAAAAAATAACCTTAAGAGGAAAAATCTGAGTATCTGTTTTGTTGTAGATGTTAACAAAAGGCTCAGAGGAATCCCAGCCAGAGTGAAAGTTGGTATGAAATCCCAGAATATGGGCCCTTTTAGTTGAAAGTAACTAGGATAATTAAATATTGATGAAAAATTATGTCAGAAGAACTGAGAAGCCTGTTTTTGTGTACTGATCTACTAAAAACCAGATATTTCAAAGTAATATTAGAAAAAGTATAATTTTAAAGTGTAATTACCTACAAAACAAGATCAGTGATCTGGAAATAAACCAGTTCTACTTAACTAGAAAGCAGTTGCCAAGAGGTTTATTCCATGAATTAAATTTTATGGATTCTGCATTAAAAACCTCTGCAATATAGCTGAACAATTTGTTCCTGTCTTGACAGGAGCTATGATAATAAATGCCAAGAGGTTGGATGTATAGGTTTTTCATCCTCACTAGGGGTCTTTGTTAATTAAGAAGTTTTGGCAACTATTCTTTCCTTTCTGTTTGAATTGTTTTTAGCAAAATGAAAGGGTAACATTTCACTTAAAGAACAAAATGTCTAGAATTTATTTCACTCCTGTTGCTGAAATTATCTTAAGCAGAATACTGAGAGAAAATTCATTTAACATTCCTGTCAACCTTGATAATATTTGCCTCTCCCTCTGGTCTTTTCTGTTTTTTGTTTCTCTGATTTACAGCATGATGAACTAATAGAGCCAGAACTACATCTTACTTTATGCAGAAGAAACAATTGGGCAAGAGAAGCTACAAACTGCCTCCCACCTCTGAAAATCAATTAACTGATTAAATGGTCCAGAGTTTGGTATTTTGATTTGGTGCCATTGAACATTTGCATGTAATATCTGTGGAAGCCTTGGAAAACATACATATATCATGAATTATATTATTTGTACCAAATCTAGTATTCCTGAAATATGGAAAAAGATGTTTTGTAGTTCAGCCTTTTGTTGCATTCAAGTTCAGGGGTACTTATGGACTTGCTGTGCTCTTTAAGCACTTACCTTCTACTTCTCACTCTGTTTTTCATTCAAGTGGAGCAGGAATTGCAGGGTTTGCCCGGACTTGAGGATGTTGAAAATACAGCAAGCTGCTGACAGAAATTGAATGCAAATTGGGAAGTGAAGTGTTTTGAGGCACAGCAAACATTAAATATTTTGTTGTTTTCCCTTTAGAGATCACAGCATGTTGTGAAACCTTCCTGACACACAGAGACCTGTGGGAGCTGTGAGGTGCCCTGTGTGGGGCTCACACCTGGGGCTGCTGGCTCAGGGCAGGGCTGGCAAAGGTCTGCTCTGAAGTCCCTTCTTCACACAGGAAGGGATGCCATGATGATTTTTTGCCTTTTCTTTTATATACCTTTTATATACCTTTTATATACCCTTTTACATAGCTTTTATGGATCCTCAGTGCTTCTAGCAGGCATACTTGAAATTCCTTAAGCAGAACAATTTCCTAATATTCCTAATAGTCCTAATATTCCATTCAGCCAGCAGACCAAGCATCCTGGAGGCCTCACAGTTGGAGGCCAGAAAGCCCTACCCTATCCTGAGAAACCAAGGTCCCCTCTAGAGCCCATCCTATAAACTAAGGCCCCTCCAAGGAGGAATTCCACAGGATGGGGGGATAGCACACTATTCATTTAAGCCTCTCCTTGGGGAATCTTGATAGATATGCTAATTTGCAAGGTCTGTAAATTTTATACATGATCTACCATGTGTGTGCATTTCAGCACATTCCACCTTGGCAAAGCAGTGCACCTTTAAGGATCCTTAAATAAATACCGAGGTAAAAACCCCTTTTTCCCTCAATGGTGTCTGGCTCTTAATTTTAAGACCAGGAAAAGGCAACAGAGCAGACACATTTGTTCATCTGATGGTGCACCTGAAACAAAGTTGCAAGGTCTGTTGATATTTATTAGTGCAGGTAAGTTAGGAAGAGTTTAAAGATTTTTCATTTCAACTGCTTTGAATTATACATTAGGGTGAGGATGCTCAGAGCCTTTTCTATATGCATTTTATTGTATAGTTTGTGTTTTCTCCTGAGATATTCATTAGTTCAATTTCAAGCTTTCAGATTAGCTCCAAGGAGAGAGTGGGTTTATTTTAGAGCAATGAAAGGAGAAGAATTTGCTTTATATCTTTGCTGCCCAAAATCACACTTAAAAGATCCATCTGTGAAAAATGGGGGTAATAGACTCTCTGCTGTGTTATTCAGAGGTAAAAGATAAAAGATAAACCTGCTGGCAACCAGAACCCTATTTCAGCTGCTTCTGAAGAGTGTCACAGGCAAGTCTGCAAAGACATTTCATCATATCACTGATAAAGATTGTTTAGTATTGAACTGATCTACAAACATGCAAATAGGCTAAACTTGTGTGTGCATTGTGCCTGGATTTGTGGGCCAGCGGAAGAAGAGCTTTTCAAGAGCATTGTAGTAAATTAAGAGAAGCTTATTGCTCATTAACTGCTTTCCAACTGTTCTTTTATTTTGGCTCTGTTTAGCATTTTTAGTGCTGTTCTAATTCTAACTCAGCTGTACAGCCATGTCATGACAGAGTAGCAAACAGCATTTCCAGCTTTAAGGGCTAAGGCTGTATAAAGGTAAGGGTATAAAAGTTGGCTCAGCAATTGTTCTTGACTTCCTTTTCACTGTCACTGCTTTCTGGAAGCTGTTTTGTTCTGGCTGCTGATTAACTTCTTCAGCAGTTATTTGAAAGTCAGCAAACAAGGATTGTTTCTGAACCTGAAAACAATTATCAATAATATAGAACTGGAACATTTGATCAGCAACTCCAGTCTCCCAGAGCACACATGTACTCCTCCTTAATGTTTTTAATGTTAGAAACATGGTGAATTTCCACAGTTTTGTTCATATTACCTTGGCTGTAAATCTCCTTCTGAAGCTTTGTGGATGTACATGCTTTGTCAATGTTTCTCTTTGGTAGGACAGATTAGAGTTTCACAGGAGAGAAAAGTAATGTCATAAGGGAACAGGATACAGCAGGGCAATAAATAGTGGTTTACTAAGAAAATATACATAAAGTTTTAAAGCCTGATAATAGCACAATCTACTTTTTCCCTCCTTGAAACCCTTGTGAAGGATCCTATTAATGATGCCATTTAGTCTGTGACTGGTGGTGAAGTGTGTGCCATCATCACCAAGAATAACCAAGGTGGGTTAGTTTTAATTAAATACATGTGGCATGTAATGAAGTACAGGATAATTGGGATGCTGTTTGTTAGGTAGAATTGGGTAAATCTGACAACACCCAACTAGGCTTTGTATAGGAATGTAAGTCCTGTTGCCTGCATAGGATGGTGCTGTGATTTGTGGAAAAAGGAACCCTGGTACAGAAGGAACATCTGGGTGATGCCTTTATTGTGAGCCCAGGAGGAGTTGGGTTTTCCAGCCTCTTTTGCAAAAGTTCTGTCTGTGTCTTTGGTGCTGGCACCAAATTCAACTACTAGGTCTTTATTCAAGAGGAATAGGGGAACAAATAATAGCTAAGTTCCCCTGTTGCAGACAGATCTGAGATGTCTGTCAGAACCTTCCTGGAAGAATGGAAATTTACAGTAAATGCAGCACTGAAAGCAGTATTATTCTCTATTACAGTTCTGTACAGGTCAGCAGATAAAGCAGATACATTGTGCAAGCCTGGCAGCAAAGAGAGACTGTCTCAGAGGCATTTTATTAATTTTTCAAGAATATAAATCAAGACAATTTCATGTTGAATAAAGAATTAAATATTTTTTACTCTCATTTCCGGACTCTCAGTAATCGTTAAGGAGACAGTAAAAGGACTGCAAGGGAATTAGCTTTTTGACCCAGTATTCACCAACAGTAGATTTTGCTAACAGTGGGAATAGTCTTAATGAGCAGTTTGAAAGTGAAAGATTTATATGCTTTCATTATAGGCAGATTTTTTTGAGATTTTTAACTTTGTAGCCTGAATGGAAGCTTTGAGGCAATTATTAAGAAAATACTAAGAGTGACTATGGTACATGAGGAGATATCATGCCTTAGGAAAAAGGAGCTGTGATTAACTTCCAGGTCCTGAGATTCTGCTGAATTGCACATTGTCTTGCACTTCCATGCATTTCACAGGATCCCTTCTCTTCCTGTGAGGTCAGTGGAGAGGAGTTGAGACAGGAAGCAGCTGTAAATGTAGGTTATCACATATATTCAACACATTCTGTCTCAACACATTCTGTCTCCTCTTCATAGCTCCTCAGTCCCAGACTGCTGAGTCTTCAGAGCACACACTTGCTGTGCAATGGTTGTCGCTGTAGACCTCAGACAGCAGCGATAAAGAGACCTCAGGCTCAGGTCAGGAACGAACAGCCAAAGCCAACTTTAATGAAAAATCTCCCTTTTATAACATGGTTCCCTACAGAAAATTCATGATTGGTTTCTTGACCCACCACCTCTCACAGGTGATAGGTCAGAGGGTGAGACACCCATATCCAAAACATGTCTTAGTGTTCCCAAAACAATACAGTGAAAAACAACAGGTGCAAGGACAGAAAAGTAGTTAACATCCTATCTGTTTTCCTTAGGCTGCATGTGAAAGAAGAGTTTCCCACATACTTGTGAGAGAAAGCTGCTTTAGCCCTTTTTGCATCCACAAAAAGTTGCATTTGTTACCTTGCTGTGGGTGCCAGCAGGAAATAATCTGTTTAACTTGATCCCTGATCTATTTTTGTGTGGGAAAGGGAGGAAGGGGAAGGTAAAAAGGGGATAATAAACTGCTGCTGTTCTGCAGTGTGCCTCTGGCAGGGGCCTAATCCCAAGGGTCAAAATCTTAGAACATCAAGCAAATTTAGGCTAAGAAGAGAAATGCTTGGTAGTCCTTTTCCACCAGGAGTCAGGTGCCTCAAGATTTAACACATGGATGTGCTCCTCTGCAGAACCTTATCCCATGGCCCATCCACCACTGAGTCAAAGTGTCCCATCCTAGAAAAATACTACTTTCTCTGCTCTGCATCAGCAGGGCCTGATTGTCCTGGCTAGTGGGAGCAATAGCAGGATTTATTTGCTTGAGCAGGTGCCCATGGAGCCATCTCATGACAGTTAAAATATTTCCCCACATGCTCAGTGTTACCTCAGTGCTGAGTCATGTTTACTATGGGAGAATTATGGTAAGGCCAGACTTGTGCCACTTAAAAATGGATAAGTTGATCTTTAATAAGGGATTTTTTCTTTTTAATCTACTACAATAATGCTGGTCTGCAAAGGTAAAATATATTCTGTTGAAGACTCTTCAGTGCCACTTCACTGAAATTCCAGGCTGTGGCCATTTTTCAAGACCTGCATTATACAAGTGCTTTCTTTATCAGGATACTCTGTTAACATTGCCAACATAGGCTTGATAAGGTAAAAGGAAATTAATTTCATTCAAAATGAAAAAGCTGTGAAATCTAAAGGTAAGCTTTATAAAGGCAATATTGCCACTCAGTCCTGGGAAGATGACTGCATCTACTTGACCTGTTGGGAAATTGGAAATGTAGGACTTTCTCCTGAGATTTAGCACAGTGCATTTGGCTTCCTGAATTTGAAGGATAATGCCAGAGAAAATGTAGGAAATGACAAGAACTGAATCAATGACTTGACTAAATCACTTTGACCAACATTCCTCTTTCATGTTAGAGCAAAACAATGTTGCTGAGTTATAATAAATTGCTGCTTAATAAGGCCAAAAGTAAGTCATCTCTTTGCAGCTAATTCCTGTTCAGCTTTCCCAGCTATAAAACCCTTATTAAAGAAAGTTTAGCAGCTGTACTATTCTCTGAGGCATGAAAAATCTTGATTAAAGCCACTATACTGGAGTCAATGAAGCTTAAACCTTGATATAGTGGGACATGGGGAGGGCCCGAACCAGCTTTATGCTCCACAGTGTCCTGCTGGCCAATCCACAGAGGATTGTTTGTTTTTGAGGCTGGAAAGCAGCTTGCCAGACCTCCTGCCTGTCAGATAAGCATCGTGTTATCTGTGCCTATCTGCAAGGTTAGAGCAGCCAGCAGAAAGCTGTGGTCACAGAAAAAAAGATATTTAAGCAACTTTGAGGCTGAGCTTCTGACATTCCTGCTTTTGACAAAGAGAGTGTTTAGAGGAAAAGATCACGTGTTTTACACTCTGGGTGTTGGATTTGAGGAATACAATTGAGCTGGTAGTGCAGTTTTCTTAATAGCTCTAAGGGAAGCTGTGCCTCACGTATTATTTAAATGTCCACACGACTGTGACTTCGTTAATAGCATTAATGCAAGGTGATTAGTGATTGAAACAAGTCAATTATATTGTTAAGTTTTACTCTGAATGATATCATGTGACTGCAAGGAATGAAACCTAGAACAGAGTTGGAATGCTGGCTACAGGTACTGTGGTACTGCAGTCACAGGATTAACATTGATTCAATGAGTTTTGATTCCTGCATTTTTAATATTAATACTTTTTCCATTTATTCTGGGTATGATGTAAATGACTTTGAATTAAGTCTGAAAAGCAGGGAAACAGCTTTATGTAGAATTTGATTTTTGGTTTTTCTCACTTTAATTTGTCAGTCCTTGCAAAAAATGAAATATATTTAATGGGTTTTACATTTGTTTTCATTTTGTACTTACCCTAGAGAGTATTATGAAATATATTCCCACCAGTAATGAACTGCTGAAATATTCTGATGAAAACCGTATAAAAGATCTTTTGATTTCTTAATTGGTGAATTAAATTCTTTTAGCATCTAATTATAAAAGTTAAGATTAAAAAAATCCAGAAGCATTGAGATTAGTCTGCAAGAGATTTCATTTGTAAACTAAGCCTGGAACCTCCAACTCATCAGTTGCTATTGCAAAATATCTCAGCAAGGACAGAAGGGATAGTAGCTGGACCAAGGCCACCTGAGCAAAACATTGATTGGGAGACTGCAGTTATAGAATCAGAATTATGTGAAAACATTTTTTATGATTAATGAAGATTGGTTAATGAGTAACTGACAAAGAACAGCTCGCACCTCTCTGTGTGGTTATTTAGGAGTAATTGGCTTTAATGATATCACACAGCCATTGTGTTTTATTTGGATAACCTTGTCTGATACACTAAAAATCACTCTTTTTACAAGTTTGTTTCTTTTTTAGTTAAAGCAGAAAGTCTGAGTCATAGCTCTTAACCCATCTGTACACAGCAGCCTCTGAAGTCAATGCCATCATCCATATTTAGAGAAAGGTTCAGGAAAAGTGAGAATGTATGTTTCTGCAAGTGCAAATGGAAGAAACTCAGGCCTTTGGTGTCGTGCTGTGCATAAAAAATAATTCTGATCTATTTTCTAATTGCAAATTGAGAGATGCTTCAATTTGTTGTCTTGGGGTTATGGTATAGAAGGTTCAAGGCACTGTTGCTTTTAAACATCATTCAGAAGTTGTTACTGCTGAGGCAACACCAAAGCGTGGTACTACAGTAGTAAAGACAAAGGATAAATTCTGTTGGCTAGAATGGATTTCTTTGTTCCTCGTGTAAAATGCATCTTCTGTGCTCTCAGGCTCACAAGCTTGTGTCATGGTAGGTCATTAAATACATCACAGATCATCTTATTTTTCTTTCTTCATTCCATCTTCTTTCTTTGTATTCTGCTGTTTCTTCTCTGCCAACAGTTTCTATCTATCGGGGTAAGAAAAATAAGTTATTGCTTCAAAAAATAAAAATGTTATTCCTAATCCTTTCCCACTGTTTAGTTGAGCTTATTAGCTAACAATTTAGGCAAATAATAACAGATGTTTTGGTGATTTGATTTGAAAGAACTTTTTCAGTACAGTGAACCAGGACTTCATTTCTGTGGGATGTGAGGCAAAATTAGTTTAAAATTGTTACGGAATTGCTTTCTAGTCACTTCTAGCTATTTTCTTGTGTTAGAAACCACAGGAACTAAAAAGAAAGGGAATCAGTATTCTGTCAATATTCATCTGGGATATTTTCTTTGCAGTCACACAAATCATAAAACATTCATGTCAAAAGCAGAAATAAAATAAAAAAGTTATTATTTTAAGGGCTTCAACTGTCACTATCTTTCATATTATAAATACAGTTCACAGTAAAATTACACCTTTAGGGTGAAGCTGCAGGACAGAGGAAACCTAAAAGATAACTGGGAGAATAATGAACTTGGAGATTGCACATAAATTCAGGGAAACACCAAGCTGGATTAGTCTAGTTCTTACTAGGAAACACCAGTTTCAGGCTGAAGAATGCAGCATCTGCTGGAGAGATATGGACCAAGAAGGTATAATTAACAAGCACTGCATTTTCCATCTATCAGGGGCTCTATCACCAAGCTGTCTAAACTGGGAAACTGAAATTGGTGCCTGCTGCAGGTGCTGTAGGAACTGCCATGTACCTGGTGGTTCTGTTCTGTCCTGCTGCTGTTCTGCAGCCTGGGGTGGTCTCTGCTGCTGTACCTGTGTGTGAATAAGTGGCAATGAAACTGCTCCCGAGTAGGCCAGAGTAAAACTAATTTACCTGTTATCGTTATAATTTGCAGTGAATTCATTCCAGGAACTAATGAAGACATGTGGAATCAAATGATTTCTCCTAGGACTGATTTAAGGAAGCCATTTGAAAGCTAGGCTTAGATGGGCAAAAAAAAAAGTTATACCTAATTCAGTATACTACAATATTTTGTGTTGTAGAGATGTTGGTGGTAATTTGTTGTTTGTAGTTTGGTATGTGCAAACCCCCACCAAGGACTGCTTTTCCCCTCTTTTGTTATGCTCAATTCTTAACACTAATTTTCCATAATTCTACAGCACAATTGATTTGGTCACCAAGCAGGTACATCCTTCTGTGTAAGCTGGAGTGTAAATAATAGAAACAAAAATATTATTACAGTCATCAGTGATGTCTCCACTGCATTCAATAAACCTCAGGGATTTTTTCTATCACAGGACATAAAGTAACTATATGTGAATAGTCAGTTATTTGATCAGGGAAACGTTTTTAAAACAGCATGTGCTTCATTACTCCCTCAGCCTTGGATTGGTGCCTCCACACAAGCACAAACTGCATTTCTCTGATTTACTCTTCATCCTTGGAAACCTGGTCAAAGCCTTGAATGTGGGGATATAACAATGTAAATGTTGTGATTCTCATCTGCAATAATGCAGCTTTGCTGTAGAAAATAGATTATTTGTTAACACTGGATTAAGACCCATTACCTCACCGAAACATTCCCATCCTACCTTCTGGAGAGGTCCCCACAAGTAGAGTGCCATGTGCTGCATGGCACAAATGAATTTTGCAATGAAACTGAATTTTTTGAGCCTTCAGGGCCAGCATGGAGCTGTAAGCAGTTTCTCTCAGAGCAGTGTGTGCAGGGTAGCTTCTTCTCAAGGGAGAAAGTTGCCTGAAGAGAACTATTAGCAACAAACCCCATAAACTAGGACAGAGGAGAAGAAAAGGCCTGTTTAACAGCTAATTATATCTCTGGTAGGCTCTGCACTTGGACTCCTTTCGTGTTCCCCTACAACAAGATGAACAAGTGACTGTGCTAGAGCCTGTGAGGAGCACAGGTGGCACAAGGGACTCCCTGGTGCCTTACAGGCACTCAGCACACTGCTGGGAGTGCTGCAGGGTGGCTGTGGGTGACAGAAATCAGTCCTGTTGAGCTGTTGTTGCTCTTACTCTGTTCTGTGAAAATGAGCAGCTGCCCAGGATTGCATTCTCACTTCTCAAAAGCATCTGAGCACGGCTCGTGCAGTGTTTGTGCCTCTTGCCACAAGTTGCATTCTGAATCAGAAGCCACATGGATGTTCTCAGCTCTTAATTGACTCCACACCAGGCATCCAGGCTTAGAGCAGAAATGCACCATGGCAAAGAAACCAAATGCTTTAGGGGATCCTACATTGTGTACAGGCTGTACAGGGAGAGCAGGAGGCCTTATTTATGTGTTGTACAGGAATTGCCAAAGCTGAAGAAATACTGTTTTCTTTCAATGATTAATGTGCTCAGTAGAAGTGTAGAGTTTGCTGCCAGCTTTCATTAACAAATCAATGGAAAACAAACCCTCGTGGTAGGGAGGGTGTCTGGGGACAGCTTGAACAGGACTGAGCCGCTCTAGATTTCAGCTGTTTTCTTTAGCACAACAGTGGAGAGCACTTTCTTGTTTATAGGATAAACACAGTGGATTGAAGTGATCTGTGTAGCACACAGGAGAGGTTGCCAACCCATAACATTCTGCAGAATGCAAAAATTCCATAGCTGCTCCCTTGGGACTAATAGGCTGCAATCTTCTTGCATGTGGGTTTCAGTGTAAATAACAGTTAAATCATCAGAACAGACAAACTGCCAGTAGATCCTTGAATAAAGTATTAGTTCATTTTCCTTCCTTCATAATACAGGTTCAGCAGACTCAGAGCTTAGTCAGCTATTGGTTCAGAAATGATGTTTCACACTGAATTAATAGAAGTAGTGCATTAAAGTATTACTTGTAATGCTGTAAAAGTATGCTTTTTTAGCTTACTCACAACAAAGAAGACTGAAATACAGTAGATAACTTTATTTTTAGCCTTATTTTCACTTGAGTGATCACACAAAGAGATCTCAGACTGGACATGACTTTGATCCATGACAAGAACTTCACTGAATCAGCCTCAGGATGTGCAATGATTGGAGTTTTGCTTTTAGCATTTCTAGTTGTTCAAGGCTTTTTTTTTTTTTTTTAATGTAGAAATTAGATTCTTTTAAACAAATGAGCACAGACTATTTCAAGCAATAATTTGGCTGTCCTTCAGACACATTGAAGCCTAGCAATCTTCAGAGCCATCTGTTTGAAAACATGCAAAATTATTCATTCATGGTGAAAATACCTCACAGAATGGCGAAAACATTTCAGGAGTAAAACCAACAGATACAAACCCATCATGACCTGAGGGAGGTAAGGCAGCCATCTCTGCAGGTTACAGGGTTAGGACAAGGGTGGCTTTGGGAATCTAAGACATTTGTTCTAAAGCCAAGTACTCTAAACTTAATGACAGTAAGGAGAAATAAGCTGCACCTTCAATTGTACCTGTGAGCTATACTGAAACCAGGGAAACCTTCCTATAAACTTTAGATAGGAGGCCAGTTCATGCACCCTATTGTTCCCATAAAATCAACCTCTCCCAGTTGTCTCCTCTGCAAAGCACAGAATCCCTCCAGACAGAAGGGAATAAATAGATTTCAACACCTTAGAACAGAATAAGATTAGATTCCACAAAGGCTAAACTAACATGCATCAAAAAATGTTTCTACATACCAAAGAGACAGAATTAGATTTACAGTTTTCCTGCACAGGATTTTGGTGTTCAGTGCAGACTTGGTGCCCATGTAGCTGCCGTGGTCATGCACTGAAGAGAACTTTGTGTTTCTGAGAATAGAACCTGTTCTTCAGTCACAACATGCTGTGACAACCTGCACCATGCAAATGTGGTTATTTGCTAATGAACACACATCCCTCTGGACGTAATTGCATCACACTTTTGAGTCTTATGTTCTCTCTGCAGTGATTATGTTCCCTGTCTAGAGTGAGTCATCAGACTCCTCAGGTGTATCCAGCGTGTGCTGTGCAGATTGATGCACTGAGCAGGTGTGGCAAAGGACAGGGCAGTTCAAGTAAAAGGAAATTGAAATGTCTTTTCAAAGAGAATGTATAAAGACCTTAGTGTTTGATTTCCAGGGTGGTGATTAATTGCAAACTGTGAGATAAGAATATACAGGACAAGTAACAGTGATAGCCCTTTGTTGTATCATGAAGTAGATTCACCTCTGGTTTGAGCTGGCTTTTGGTGGTATGAACTAGAAATCAGGGACTCTGACAGTGTAAAGATAAGCAAAAGCCTGATTTCCCTCTCTGTGGTGGATTCTGGGGGCTGGAAAGCTGTACTCAGAGGACACTGATCTCATGGTCTGAGACCTTCTGGCACTCTGTGAGGCCATTAGAAATGTTACACTTATCAGATATAATTGTGAAAATTGAAATATGGCCTGCCCATATGACCACACAGCTCATGCCCATGCTCAAAATTATCTTACTTATCTATTTGTACTTGCTTGTGCTAGAAAGCTCCTCTTGGCTTCCACATACATTGTGAGTTGAGGGGATGTGGAGTGACTGTATTTAAACTCTGAACTCGAATACCAGCATTGTGATCTGCGGATCTGGAGGTACAGTGTGTCATCAGAAAGTGTCCAGCTTCTACTTGAGCTAGGTAAAAGAGCAAAAGAAATTTGGAGCTTTTACCTCTTTCTCCTGTATTTATAAAATCATTGCATGCTTTGGTACAACTTGCAGTTCCAGCTAAAAGCTGTAAAAATTGCTGTGTTCCAGATCATAAACTGGGGTGAGATGGCAGTGCTGTGTGATGAGGCTTGCACAATACCTATGCAGCTTATATCTGACTTAAGGCTTTGCTATTAATTCCTCACTTTCAAGAACACAAAATTAACTTCCTGTTCTTTCTACTTCTCTGAAGAACACATCCTGTTGCATGACACAAGCAAGAATCTCTTTCTAGACTGAATAAAATTCTTCAAGACGTAATGCAGTGAGCCAAGATCATCTCTGCAATGGTTGTGCATTTCCCCATTACCCAGTGCCTCACACCACTGGAAAATGAAATGTGTTCTGGCATGAACGTTCCTGCTGTTATCTAACTCCCACTGTACTTCATGTCAATTATTAACATCAGTGATGATAGAAATCTTAACACATGGTAAGAAACAGGACTCCCACAGAATTTTTGTTAATCTGTATTATTTTGCCCTATGATCTCTCTTTCGAAGCCTTCATGTCCTTTTCCAGTGTGCTCTCCCAATTGGAGTGTTTTGGGCTGCTGTGTTCCTTTCAATACTTGGAGGACAGACTGCAAAACCCGTTTATTATCTCTTTCACACACCAACCAAAGATCTTGTTCATCATATATAAGCCTTCTGTTTGAGTTAATTTTATCCAGTAATAATACCAAGAAGACTTTAACAGAAGTCAGTAGGCACCACTAAATTACTTAGCTGAGCTCTCAGATCAGAATATATTTATATATAGAAATTTACATATATATATATATATATTAAGGAAGTCATTGTAAATCTGCCTTAAGTGTGGAAAGCTCTTTTTTTTTTGCTGCTGCTGGCTTACTTACTTATTGTTTTTCAGTGAGGATCCTTTGATTTTTCTCAAGGTAATAAATAATGCAGTGTAAAACCTTCTAACTGCCAACAAAGGCAACAGTCCAGTCCTGTAGAAGTTGAGGTTGGGAGGGGGAGGGGGCAGATGGATGGACAGTCCAGGCACTTGGAACAAAGCATGGAAACAAGGGCCTGATTTGGCTTTGCTCTGCTTCCACAGCAGGTTTGAAACAGCACATACTGAGGAGAAGGTACTTTGTATTCTGCAGCTGGGAAGGCTGAGGGCACCTCCAGTACTCGGGACACAGCAACCTCAGTCCAGCAGGGTGCTGGGGATGGAGGGAAACGTGACTAGATTGGTGACTTTCTGCCATTTCTTTCCAGAGGATACAGTTTTAAGCTTTCCCACCAACAACAGAAAATGGTTACACTCTGACTCAGGAGGAGTTTGGGGAATGAAAGAAGTGCAGGACTCAGCTCCCAGTGTGCAGTTTCTCAACAGGATAAATGATGATAATACCTGGCTCTGGGTAATCCCACCCTCATGTTTTTTCACCACCATAACATAACTGCACGTATGCAAATGGCATAATTTGTACCTCCTCTGTGTAAAGGAATAATGCTGTGTACATGGGACAATGAAATACAGAGATCAGCTAGAAAAAAGAACCTTTTCCAGCTGAAGTTTCCCCACCCCCATGGAGCCATATCAGAGGAGCTGTTCTAGTGTTGTGGACCTGAGCAAGGGATTTATTCTGAAGAGCCACGGTCTGTCACTTTTTCACTTTTCCTTTCTCAGCCAGATAAAAAAGCTGCAAGGATTAGTCCATAGATGAGAGTGTGCTCAACCTTCCCTGCAAGGAAACTGATCTCTGAATCTGAATCTGAGAGGAGTCAGATAAATGTCAACAAGGCTGTAGGTTGCATCTGCACAGTACATACATTACAAGCAGCAGGAGTATTAAAGAGCAGCAGCAGGAATCAGTGACCCAGGCATGTAGAAGGGCTACTTATAAATTCCTAGAAATTATGTAATTGCAGAACTCACTTCTATAGGTCAGTCATGAAAATATTGTTCCTTTTTAAGTCAGGTGTTTTTTTCTTTTTTCAGTGCTGATGTGATTCATTCTGAAAGCTTTTTTTGTGTTTGCTTTATTTCTCATCAAATCACTTACTAAATGCATAGAAACCCTATAAAATTAAAAGTAATTAACTAAAATTGGATTATTATTTGAAAAGCAGAAGTCTTATGACAGCTTCCCCCAATAAATTTTAGGAGAGCAGAACAAATTCCTACTTAGAGAAGAAGCGGTGATAGATTCTGAGAGTTGAAATGAGCCTGCAAACAGTCTGGTGAACAAGGAACATGAGAAAGTAACTTGCTATGGCATTTTCTTCTGTGTTAACTGTGTTAGCTGCTGAACTGCATCCCATGCAGGCAAGAGAATATCAATCACCTTGAGTCCTTTCTCAAATTCTGTGTTTTCTGGAGCTCTCTATGTGTGAGGATAGCTGGAATTGGTATCCAGCCTCACCGAGCTCCTAGGCCAAGGACTGGAGAAAATGTTCCCTGTTTAGGATGTTGTGCACTGCCAGACAGTGTGGATGCTGTGTTGTTTCACAGGGTGTTATTTTATGTGCTTGGGGAGAGGGAAAATTAGTTGCTAGATGTGAGCACAAGGCCAGAGAGTGTGGTATCAGCTCCTCTTCACCTCTAGCACTGCTTATCTCCCCCCAAATCCCAAGCAGGTGTCTGTGGTAGGATTCTGGCTGACAGGGCCCCAAATCCAGCTCACCCAGGGCTGCACACAGGAGCAGGGAGCTGCTCTCAGGGAGGGGTTTAGCACTCACCCAGCTTCTACTGAGCCAGCACTGCAGGGGTTTGATGCCATCTCAATGTCCCCCATCAGGGTTGGCTTAGTCCAGCTGTAAATAATTTCCTGCAGGATCAAAACACACAGTGCTGAGCATAAATAACCTGGGAAGATTTGATACTTTTGGGATGGATATCATGTATAAGCTCCTGACTATACGAGAAATGTTGCAGATTATTTCATTGTGCAATCACCAGGCACTTGTCTGATGACAGGAGTAGTCCTTTGTGTTTCAGGTCAAATGCTTTCTCAGAAACAAATCCAAAAATAACAACAAAAAAGCCTTGCAGAAAATCAGGAATTAATTAATTTTTATTTTGCAATAATTTTGTACTAAATTTGAGTGGGAGAAGGATGTTAAGTAGCAGTAGTTGTAGAATTGCTGTTAGACATCTCCTTACCACACAGGATTTATAAAGAAACTAATCACACCAATTTAAAGAAAAATTCAAGTAAGCATTCTTCTGGAATGAGAGAGATTTTGTTTTGGAAAATTCACTTAGGTAAAGAAATTCTCCTTTTACATGACATGCTATGGGTTCTGCAGTGATATACCAGTATGAAAGCACTTAGCTGACCCTGGACATCCCTGTGGGAGTCACAGCACGTGCACTACTTTAGAGAGCTGAAAAGTATCCAATTAAGATGTATGATATGTATTGGATTTCTATACAGTTTAATAGTTGTGGTATCAGTTAGATAGTAGCATGGTGGGTATTGTCACCACTCTAAAATGACGTGTGTGAGATACAACCTTGTCTTGGCCTGTTGCACACTGATGGCAGAATCTGAGCCTGTACCTGCAGCTCAGTCCCAAGTTTATTCCTTCTCTGAGTCTTCCAAATACACACTACCATTGCCAGCCCTGAGTCATCAGTGCTTGAAAGGGCACATGTGGGGACATGATGATTTTCCAATAGAAATACTTGAAGAATACTTGAAGAGGTATTAAGGACAGTGACAGGGATTGCTCACCTGGAATGAAGTTATTATCTTTGCTCAGGCAAGGAGATTTACATGGGAACAGGCAGAGAGAATTGTCACTAAAATGATCATGGAATTGGAGGATTTTGTCACAGCATGAAAGACAGAAACATGTTTAATTAAACAAAACAGTAGCAGTGTGAGGGCTAACTGATAATGTTGACACAAGAATCAGAATATATAAACTGGTGAAGAATAGATCTGCACTGGAATTTCTACATAAGGAGAGAGGGGGAAAGGAGTCTTCTATGATGAAACAATACTTTTACAGAAGGGAAAAAGGATGCAGTGCCATAAAAGTCAACCATACTGAATTACTCATTGGATCACCTTGCAGTCAGTGTTCTTTTAATCCTAAATTTCTCTGTACCATTTGAAAGCATAAATAGAGTTATTACCACAGGCAGGCAAAAATTTCATTATTAGAGAGCTTGGCTGTTCCTTGCCCTATACACAATACCACCACAATTTTGAATAGATTGCTCAACTGTTGGTATTGGTTAAGCAAGAACTGACATGGAAACTGCAGTCCTGCATCACATGCTTCTGTCATCCCTGTGGTGCTGCATGAACAGCAGCAACAGACAGCTGAGCAAATGGTCCTGCCATAGACTTCCCTTCTTCTTTGCCTAATTCTTTTACAATTAATGTTTACAGCAACATTAATTCCATGCTCTTATTAGAGCCTGCTCTTATGCTAAGGCATCATTCCCTTTGTAAGGTGATTTTTGAAATACCATGCTGCCCTCTTGAGGGTACATAAAATGCTGGGGGGTTTTCTGCAGTTACTGGAAAGAAAATGACATTTTAATGACAGTTTGTTTCTTATGGAAATAAACAACTTAGACATGAGCATTTCAAAGCCATCTACATGTTTTGAATGCTCCAAGAGGAACTGGCCATGCAAGTCCTTGCAAATGACTTAATTTCTCAACCCTAACTCCTCAAAAGATTTAGAGGCTCATGTACAGAAGTGCCAATGGCTGGGAGTAGAAATAGAACAAACATGGTTCTATTTAGATTTGGACACAAGTTTAATCTGCAGAATGGGAAGAATCCTGTTTCCAGTGCTCTGGTATTGCATGACACAGTCATGGTCCTGCTGCTCCAGAGTGATGAGTACACAGTGACTGACCCTGTACTGAAAAGCTCTGGCTGCCTCATGGTTTCTCCCATCTGCAGCATCTCATTTGAAATATTTGCTTTAAGAGAACTAAATGTGTCTGTATTGGCAAGTTAGGAATGCAGGTGGTTAGAACAAGTGCTGTAAAGGACATGCAAAGTATGAGCACAGAGGAGGGACACACAAAGAGGAATTGCCTCTGATAGCTGAGGAGGGAGGTAACAATAAAAAGGAAAGTTACTGGAGTGGCTGTGTGTCAGAGTCCCTCTTAAGTGAATTGTTTAGCATGAGACCAGATGGACAAGGGTGGGAATAAGGTTAGGTGAAGTAGGTTGCCTAATTGCTCATTTTTTATTCATTGCTCTGGGAATCAATTTAAAATACAGTGTGTTCATCAGAGACAAACAGATTGGAACAAAAGTAGAAGGAGCTGGTTAGGCCCCATGTGGTGTTGTGCTACTTAAGGCTTGGACTGACAGGATATGAGAAGACATTTTAGCCATCTGTCTTCTCTCCTTCTGCTCCCCAGTGCCTGTGCTATTCCAGTGGGTCCTGGAGAAGCAGAGATATGCCAGGAGTGATTTCTGGTGCTAGAAAGTTTAACAGAGCTTCTACTGCCTTGCCCAGAAGTAAAGGTTTCCATTTTTCTGTGTAGTTTTAGAATATTTGCTGTCTGTCCCCAAGGGTCCCCTGCAAGTTCAGAGCCAGTGGCTGGTGAAGCTTCTGTCCCATTGATGCCGAGGTTGGCAGACAGCTCTTGGCTGGCATCAAGGAGGGAATGACTGGCACTGGGCATGGCAATGCCACAGTCAGGGCTGCCTTTGCCTGGGAGCTTTCCCTTCCTGCTGCTCCAACAGGAATCATGGCTCCCTGAAGTGATCTCCAACCTGCCTGCCTTCCCTAGAAACTGGTAACTGTACTTCTCTGAGCAAATATCCATGGAATGACTGATGCCAGGGAACCTCAAACCATCCCCATTGCAGGGATTAATGTTGCTAAATATAGAAGTATTTTTTTAATAGCATATAAAAAGGAAACCAATGCCCTTTTCTGGTACATTTTTAATACAAAATTTCCTATACTGTACTTCCTCATAAAGATTTTCAAGTATTTTTATATTCCTTCTATAAAAATAGGTACATAGAATGCGTAAACACCACTGCAAATAAGCAAAAATCCAAGTAAATAAGTGAATTGAAGTGTTTATATCTGACTGTGAACAAGAACTCCCTTTTTCACTGGTTGAAGGAAAGATGGATATTTACATTTTGATGATCAAATGCTGATTTCCAGATCAGCCTATAACTGACAAGGCCTTCAAAAAGGAAAAGCCCCACAAAAAAACCAAACCCAAAAGACCCCAAGAGCTAGACTGAGTTTGATTTCAAGTATGGAATAATGTATTTTAAAATAATTTGTAAAGCAGGTCTGCTGGAACAAAAAGCACACGTTTCTTCTTTAAAGTTGATCCTATTTACTTGCACTGTTATTTTTCACAAACATGACTTCTTTCTTTTGGGGCAAGAGCTTAAGTGAGTACAGCCTCTTTTCTTTCCCTAATGTAGAATAGATTTGCCTTGTTCCTCAAGGCCATGTGACTCTTCAGCAGCTTTCCTGCCTTTCAACTTTTGCTCACTAGGTTAAACAAAGAAAGGCCTTCTCACTTGTGTTGTTCCTTACTTCTTAAAGACCTACAAATTGAAAATATTAACATATGTCCTTGTGCCTTAGGATATTGGTGCATAATTATAGTCAAATAAATACTGAATAGAGAAAAGAATGCCTCCCATCTCTCCTGTGGTGTTGCTCTTGGATATTCCCTATTTAAAGGATATTGGTGCATAATTATAGTCAAATAAATACTGAATAGAGAAAAGAATGCCTCCCATCTCTCCTGTGGTGTTGCTCTTGGATATTCGCTTTTTAAAGGTCTGTTTATTAGAGAAGGGAGTAATAGATAAAAAGAATCATAGAATACTTTATGTTGGAAAAGACCTCCAGGGTCACTGAGTCCAGCCATTAACGCAGCACTGCCAGGGCCACCACTAAGTCATGTCCCCAAGTGCCACCTCCACGTGTCTGTTACCTCCTTCCATTAAAGGGGA
Source organism: Lanius collurio (assembly GCA_020086605.1). Taxonomy (NCBI): domain Eukaryota; kingdom Metazoa; phylum Chordata; class Aves; order Passeriformes; family Laniidae; genus Lanius; species Lanius collurio. The sequence continues at coordinate 4,122,233 of JACBWW010000051.1, forward strand.
CCCTACCACTGCCCTGGGCAGCCTGTGCCAGGGCTGCACAGCCCCTTCCAGGCAGAAATAAGCAAAATTTCTGTCAGGACTGTCAGAACTGGTAACACAATGACAACTGGTAATGAATAGGCATTTTTAAAAACATCTGTCCTGTATTTTATATCTCAGTGACAGCTCAGCTCTCCAGAGATTTCCTCAAGGCACTGTATTTGCAGATATGTTGATGTATGAATTTGTAAGCCAAGTGTACTCTTGCTGACATTTTTCCTCTAACCTCAGGAGCAGTGTAGGGCAGTGCTTTGCAGATTTTCTGTGGACACCAAGGGAAAACTTGCTCAGACACCTCACATGCAAAAGCTGATGTAGAGCTGCTGTTGAGATTCAGGGACTTCTCATACAAGCTTTATTGGTTTTCAGAAGTTCATAGAAAGTTCCTGGGTTTCCTCTCTTGACAAATTAACATTAAATGGGAACACTGTTCATGCACACTGAATTTTAGTATCTGCTGGTATCCTGGTGGAACACATCTGGCGTGAGCCTAAGCACAGATTTAGGAGGAGCTGTAGAGTATCTGTATATTTGTGTGCTACATTTCATGTGTTGTGTTCTGCTAACCTCCCCAGTGTGTGGCTGTCTTAACACAGGAAAGCTCCAGATTTTGTGTGCAGTAGGACTGTTCATCAGGAAACAAAAGCAGCAGCTGTGAGCTCAGCATCTGCAAACTGTGCTGGTTTACTGATTACACTTCTTTTTAAACTGAAATTACACAAAACATTCAGCTTAATGACTCAGTCCAGTTCATTTTGCTTGAAGCCATGTGACCCTGAACTCCAGCACTGTCTGATTTCAGGCTAAACATGGTTGATCTGAGTTGGTAGCAAACGGTGAAGAAGCAGGAAATGACCTTCAGTAACAACACTTACTGCTAGTTCAGAGTGAGCACATGGTCATTGTCAGGACACTCTTTTTCCTGATTTGAGACTGAACAAGATGGGAGGGAAAATGTTGTTATTTAAAAAATTCTCACTAAAATACAATTTAATCAAAACCCTTGTACTACAGAGTGCAGATCTGAGATCTCTTTCTATCCTTGAATTTTTACATCCAAACTAGAAAAATCTATCAGAATAGGAAATAAATAATAGGTATTGTTGCATTATTAACTAGTAACCAGTTGTTTCTATCACAGAATTTGATAAGAGTAAACAAAAAGAGATTTGATTTTGACAGAGCCAAATGGGGTTTTTGTAGAAATGTTATATAGTGATTCTGTGAAAGAAAAATTCTAATTTTCAGCTCTAGTTCTGCAAAGATGTATGCAACTGAAAAGAAAATGTAATGAGACTTCAGCAGATTATCTGGGCTTGTCACATATGTGGGTGATCTAATTGCTAGAAATGTCTGTAGACATTGTAGGCTTGAAAGCAGCCAGTATTGCATTAATGAAACTTCTTATGCAACTGTTTTTATGGCTTTGTTTAAGATAAGATATTTTATGCTAGTACAGTAATACTTAGATAAATGTAATTAATAATAGTAAGTTATACAATTTGTCATCTCAGTTTCTGTTTCTTGGCAGTGGAGCATTTTGTTTATTTGGTTTCATTCTCCTACTGCATAGTCAGTGCTTCTGAAGTGGCACAGCTCTGACCCTTTCAGATATCAGACACAGAGCTAAGCTCTCTTGGTTTATACATAGACCTGGAACCCCATCTTTTGAAGCAGCTGAGGAAAAAATGGTAAAAGATGGTGAACACAGCAGATAAAACATGTTGGATCCTCTCCCTTAAATTCTCATTTCCTAGTGAACCTTCCTAGTGAAATATTAAAGGAGATTCCTGAGGACCTTAATCACAAGCATAAGGTAGGAAAAATCAAAAGACATTTGGGCAATAATCAAGAAAGTCTGTCTTGGAAAGAAGTCTCTATCTATGAAGGTAATTAAAGAATTTGCTGAGAACTTGAAGACAAAACTTGCCCTATGACTTCTTACTCATCCCTGCTGCACTGAGGCATGAGAGCAGCAGTGAGTTTCCATGTAATAGATATTCTATATGTGTATAATGCTGAGAAATTTGAAAGTGTTGGTTTACTCTGACAATCATTAAAAATTTTATTTCCTTATCCATTAGATCTTCTTGATGTGCACATTCAGTTATAACTTCTTACCTGAGGTGAAGAAGGATTAAAGGAATATTGCTACAAACTATAGCCCCCTGCCACAGCTCAGGTAAGGATTGAGGGGATAATTTGATTTTCCATTGCATCAGCAGCATTTCTAGTGAGGTTCTAGACTCTGACATATGAGCAGAGACCCTTTTGTCAGCACAGAGGGGATGGAATCACTGCAGCCTGGAGTGTCAGGATTTCACTGAGTCCATTCAAACTGATGGTCTACAAGCCTAGAAATTAAAGGGAGAAAAGTGTGTGGTGACACGATCACGGTCACAATTTAAGCACCCTAAAGACACTGTTTGAAATGGAAAATGTGCTGAGTGTAAGAAGAGTATTAACAAACCTGATGCCTTTTAAGAACCTTGATGAAACAGGCAATCCAGACTGCAGAGATTTTTCTCCTTCCTTCCAATTCATACATGCAGTTTTTCCTCTGTAATTATAAGTCAGCCTTGGCTCAAGTGCCCTGAAGGACATGTATTGGTCCTTATGTTAACAGATAGAGATGCTCATCTAACCATAATGGTAAGGAAACATTTGCAGCCCTATAGATAACCCACCAAACAACTTGACATACTCATTATTTAGACAAAATGGGTTTTACTTACATACAGATGAGATGATGAGTTAAAAGCTTTCTGCAGTATCGAGCTGTTCAAGCTTTATTATAAGTAAAAATTAAAGTTTTAAATTTAGAGAGGTGTTTTGACAGCATGGGGGATTTCTCTTTAAATGTGTTTTAAGTATTAAATAATGATGAAACACCATCTGTACATTACCTTCAGAAGGTTATGATGAAGAAAAGACTTTTGGGCTGTTTTGGTAACAAGAATATCACCAACAATGGCAAAACAGGACAGACTGAACTTATAAACATTACCTCAGCCCCATGCTAGAGATAACATGTTTAGTAAACTTCTCAAAATGAGCTGATACCACAAGTCATCTCATTGTGATCAGCACCAGGACTATTTCCTGCTAAGACTGGCTAGCAGACTGGTAAATTATTGCATGCCCAAAATATTGAACTTAGAATGTGAAGCTGCCTTTATTTTGTGTAAATAAGTACAAGTGTTCTCTCCTCAAAGGACAAAAAGGTTGTCAGCAAATACAAATACTGGAAAATACCAGCATGCTAATGATAAGGACATTTGAAGTTCATCTGTTTTCAAGGAAATCTTATTATCTCATTGACAAATGAAAAATTTATACTTTTTAGTCTTTCCAAACAACCATGATTCTGTTTTTAATTAGGCAAAACTCGTCTTTGATACTTAAATAGGTTCTACTTTGCTACAGGATGTTTAACTTATATAAGTTCAAAATGCACTAGAATTAGTACTCTATGAAATGGGATGGAAATGTGTTCAGGTTTTGCTCTGCTCTCCATTGTCTTCTCAGACATCACTTCATTATTTTGGCCTTTTCCAAAAGCTAAGGAGACTAGTGCCAAGTCCACTTAATTGGGAGGGCTGGGATAAAAAAAAGTTGAGAAATAAATGCATAAAACTAGGTCAGAGCACTTACCTGCATTTCCAGAAGGAAAAAACGTGAATTGGTTAATGGTATTTTTGGAAAAATTTCTCAGTATTAAAATATTCTTTAGACATTTAGGTTTATTTTCAGAGGACACCTCTGTGGTGACACAAGTGACATTTGGAATGTGCCTTTCCTTTGCTAAGCTTTCTTAGCAAAACCAAATGTCATTTGTGGTCTCAAAAGCTAAAGACATATTTCACATGTCAGATGTACAAAGATGCTACTGAACAAAATTATGGGCAAGACATTTAAATTCTGCTGCTGCTGAAATTTCTGTCATATCTCTTTCTAATGCAGTGCACAGCAGCTCTCTGTGGTGACAGCAGAACTGGTTCTATTATGCTGCAAAGTAAATTAATACTTTATGTGAAGGCTCAGGTCAAAATAAAAATACTTGATGGCTTGCTGTGTGCAGAACTGACACTGTTATGTGATTAGGAAATACTGTAGCATATAAGTGGAACCCTGAACACATTTCTTTTCAACTTTCAGTTGTGTCATTTTTGAAACTATTTATTTTTAGGATCAGCATTATTAACATTTCTTGTATCACAAGAGAGCCCCATCTACCCAGAGAGCAGATGACCTTTTATAGTGGTGCATGCTGAATATGTTAAGTATTATAATTCATTTCAAATAAAGAAATGGTTCATATTATTTATCTGCAACATAAAAATTTTAATGACCTTCAAAAAAATTATGTCTAGTTTTGCATGACCTAATCCTTGACATTTATCAGTATTTTGTTGGTCTGTCTTGGGGACTGCAAATTTATCCAAAGTTTCAGATAAATATCTTTGAAAGAGGTGAAAAAGGAAGATAGTTACTTTTATATCCCACAGCAGAACTCTTCAGCACTTTTGGAAATATCAGTGATAATCATGAAATTTTCAAATGATTTTAAAATTGTAAGCAAAATCTTGCCTTCCCTAGGACTCCATGAGTCAGTTTTGATTCCAGTATCTATTTCTGCTTGAGAAGAATCATTAAAGAAAATACATTTGCCAGAATTACTTAGAAGAAAGATGAGATAAATTCAAAGGTTTGAAATTGCACTTAAATCCAAGTATGGGGCTCTCCTTGAGTTAAAATTAGAGAAGAGCAGTTTTTAGTCATGACCTGTTATGGATTCTGAAAATGTTTCATATTTTTGTCTCCAGTTATCACATGGCTGTGGCTGATGGAGGCAGGGGCTGTTTGTGGGTAACCACAGCAACTCAAATCTGCCTGCACTCACTCCCCTTCTTCCTCCCTGAAACAAAGGGATTCCTACAGAAGAACCATTTTCCCTCCTGTTCCCTTCCTTCCTAGTTGCTACAACTGCTTCACTTAAGAGAAGAAAATTGTGCAGCCTTATAAAATACCTTTTAAAGCATTCAATTGCCAAAATCTTCTTTGGCCCATGTGGTCAAGTTGTCAAGAAAGTTATTTGGCATAGAGAAAATGGGGCACTTGTTTCCTCAGGAGTATATTTTCCATATTTCTGGGATTTATGTTCTTGTAATGAAAAGACACCACAAGGGTGTTCCATGTTTCCAAACATCAATTATTTTAATTCCCTTGTGTATGTACAAAGTAGTATTTCCCACCAAAAAAAAAAAAAACCCTAAACAAACCAATCAAACAAAACAACCCCCCCCAAAAAAAAAAAAAAAAAAAAAAAAAAAAGGGGGAAAAACACCCCTTTCCATAAAAAAAAAGGAAAATAGCAACATCATTTCTGCCCCCCTGCAAATAAGAACCATTACTGAGCAGAAATGTAGGAAATTTGTCCTGGGTTGGTAGCCCAACTCCTTTGTGTATTACTGTGATCCACAAGTTAGCACAAAGGACTGTACAGCCATAGAGCTTTAAAGTTGTTCCATATTGATATTGCAGTTAAGATTGTACTTATCTGGCTGCTGCTATGATTTGAAATCTCTTCTTCTGTTTGGAAGTTTAAAGAAATAATGCAATAATCCTGCAGCAAATCCATTCAGCAAAAAGACTTCACAATTTCAATCACAGAGTTAAATACTTGTGGTAACAAAACCAACATTGCTGACTGAAAAAAGGACATCTGTCTTCTGCAGAGGTTCTTCCAGTTGAGCATTTGTCCAAAACTGAGTACAAATATTTCCAAAGGCAGTTGCAGTTGCATGTTACTTATTGCATCTTCCTCATTTCAAAAGCAAAATAGTCAGAAAAACTCAAATATTTATATATTTCCAAAGGCTCCAGTGAGTGATCTGTGCAGTATTCTCACAGAGCACACTTTTAATTTGTCACAGATACAATGCTGGCTTGAATGCCAGTCCTTACAATATCTATTTCTTTTATTTTATGTAACTTTGTCTTTAATGCAATATATTTATATTGCAACTCCTATCATACCACTAAATCCATTTTTCTGCTGCTAGATTTGCATTTAATTCAGGATTTGAATCATGCTCAACCTCATTGTTCCAAGTAAGGGAATTTATTAGAATGGATTCACAAAATACTGCACATAATGAGAATGGGAGAATCAGAAAGGTAATTTGCAAAGCCAAAAATGGAGGAAAATAAGAATGGCCATTTTGGGTTACTCTGTTTTGGAAGGCCAATGTGTTTCCAAGGCTTTATTTTCAAATATTGCTGCTGACCTTTCCCACAGTGCTGAGCAGGTCTGCTGCAATTCCTTATTAATCAGAATAAGTAAAAAAAACATGCTCTGTACAGTTACAGAAGTGGTATCAAACTCCTTCAGTAATTGAAAAGAAAATTAAAATCTTCCATTCTCAGAACTTCTGTGACTTTCTTTTCATATTTCCTACATTAAGATGAGGTAAACTGTCCTAGAATTTACATTCAGTTACACCCAGTGCCTTCAGGAAACCCCTCTCACATAATTACAACACCAATAATCCTTCAACTGCCACCTCAGTTTCTTCATGTGAGAGATTTTTGCCATTTGATGTTACAAACGAGTTTCATAAAGAAGGAAGAGGAAGAAAAAAATCTATAAAAATCATCTAGAAATTGATTATTTCACTTAGTGAAAAAAGAGACTGAAAAATGAATTGAATGATCTTTTAAAGTGTTCTTAAACAAAGAGGATATATTTTAAGAACAAAATAAATAATGAGTAGATATTTTTCTGTAAATAAAAATTAGCTTCTTATTTCTAGGTACATGATTTAAGGTCGAAGAGCATTTTCCAGCTACCTGTCTTGTGCCTTACTGACATGTAAAAGTAAGTAAAAATTATATACATATTTTCATACATTAGAAAATATTTATTGGATGGAACAAAAAATTGCATGCCTTAAATGTAATGTTTACTAGTAATTTCTTATTCTATCCCCCAAATGCCACAGTGGCTTTGCTGTATCCCAGAATTACAAGGACTGATAACATTTTCTTGCTCCCCCTTCCCATCTTTCCCATGAGTATCTAATAGTTTAATGCACTAATTAGACTAAAATATATCCAGATTACTTTGCATTATGAATATTTGCCCCTGAAAATCATTCATATGAAATCATTCAATCTTAAAAGCCACTTAAAATGAACTTTTCTGCGCTATACTCTGAACTCCCATCCACAGTTCTGGTTGAAATAAGGTCCCCACAGATCCAGCCAGCAAACCCCACTGAAATCCCACCTGATCACCTGTGTCACTGCATGATGCTATCTCAAGAAACAGGGTTTTCTCAAAGTGAGCTTAGTGGGTCTCTGCTCTGGGATTTATAAAATGCAATAAAAAATGACAAAAAACACAAATGCAAATATATTTTAAAATATAATATTAGCATTGTCAACATGAAAGACTTTATTTACTGCACAGAGAAGAAAATATTCAGAATAGTGTAGTTTGTTTCAGGGAACGCACGAAAAAGTTTCAACAACTAACACACAGTGTTTCTTTGCAAAATAACCTGTGCATGATGCTGAAGGGAAATGGGTTTTACTCATTCTTGTAAAAGAAGGTCATTACCTTCTATTGTGACTGCTCCTTTTGGATTATTTGTCTCTGCTCAAGTCAAACTATAAATAAAGGGAGTCTCCTAACATAGATTAGAGGTTAAACTGTTATTTATTGTCACCTTTTACAGAGAGATTCTATAAAGGTTGTTATTGACCTTCCCTGCCTACAAAATAAGAGTCAGGTATTTATCCCAGGCAATCCATTGGCAATGAAAATAATTACAGTTTTCCTGAGGAGACACTGGCAGAAAATGAGCTGCAAAGATAAATCCTCACAAGTAAGAGTTCCCAAACTGAAATGTGTCATAAATTTACATCAGGTTTTGTCTCTGAGCATTTGAGATGAGGAAATAGTTGAGAAACAACAGATCCTTTCCTGCAATTTTTGAAGTCTTCTTTTAAACCTCATCTGGGATTTGCTTAGAGTGGAGCATGGGAAAAGTATACAGCACATTTTCATTCTTTTGAGTTTGTGTAGTACAGAGAGCTATAAAAGGAAACAGCAATAACAAAATTAGCATTCTCTTTCATGTGTTCCTTGAAATTGAAATAGTTGAAGAAAAATCAGTGTAACAGCCACCCGCTTTCTGTGCCTCAATCACGTTACCAGCACCCCCTCAAAGTGGTTTGTGATGGTGCCTGTGCAGTGTACCCTGGATCAGAGCACACCTCAGGAACTGGCCTGCTGGAACCTTGAAGCCATGGAAGAACTTCCTGAGCACAGAGTATGGAAGGTTCCTGTTACTGTGAATAGAAAACTCCTTATCTGAACATCCTGGATTGTGGGGATGTCAGAAATCCAGACTAAGCCTCCCATAATGCTAATAATAGAGAAGACAGAAAAAAGAAGGTCTCATAAATATTTTATTTTCACTTTTATAAAGCAGACACAGTCTCCTGCTTCCTCACCCAGACTGTCTTACAGGCCAAGCCCTATCAAATTGTGACTACTTGAAAAGGTTTAAAAGCCACTTCCTGCTGCACTCCCCCAATTCTGCCCTGTTCACTTCACCTGTGACCAAACTGCAGGGTTACAGCAGAAGGAAACAAACCATAACGACCTTTGAAGAAGAAATTGTATCCATCCAAGACATGGCCTTTTTTCCTACCCCAGCTTGTCAAAACTTTGCCATAGTAGGCAGCAATAAAACCTTATGGGATGCAGCTGGAAAAGTCCTGGTAGTGAATCACCATCATGGCAAAGTCAGATGGGGAAGGGAGGGCTCTGCAGCCAGGTACGAGCTGTGTTAGAAGCAGTGGCAAAGGGACTGTCTGACATTGTTCCTGCATTGTCACTGCAAAGGATCACACAACTGCCTGCTGCCCTCATCATCGAGTCCTGAACCATCTGCTCACACCGACAGAGGTAAGAGGGCAGTCATTGACTTATTGCATCTTCCTCATTTCAAAAGCAAAATAGTCAGAAAAATTCAAATATTTAAATGCTTGAAGAAGGTCATGATTTGTTTTCCAGCTGATGTCTGGGCAAGTACTTCTGAATTCTGCTGTGTGTAAGTACTGGAGTTCCACTCTGGTTTGTTGAAAACACTCATTTATTCTTCAGAGTAAACCCCAAATTCTCAAATTCATTAAATAAGACAAACAGAGAAGTCCTTATCAAGTGCTTCCTTACAAGTATCATTACAAAAGCTATAGGAAAACCAGCCAGGAAGCATCATAAGGAAAGGAAGAAATTGTGGCATAAAAATAAAATAACCACATTTTACAGAAACCTCTGAAGCTTTAGGAAGAAATCCTTCCCTGTGAGGGAGGGGAGGCCCTGGCACAGGGTGCCCAGCAAAGCTGTGGCTGCCCCATCCCTGGAGGTGTTGGAGGCCAGGTTGGACAGGGCTTGGAGCAGCCTGGGCTAGTGGGAGGTGTCCCTGCCCTTGGTAGGGGAGTGGTATGAGAGGATCTTTAGGGTCTCTTCCAACCCAAACCATTCTGTGATTCATTCTAAGTCCTCTGGAGGATGTTAATGTGGAAGAAAATCCGGGAGCCTGGAGCTGCCTGTGCTAGACACAGCTCTGGAGGTAATCGGGGGGGGGGGGGGGGGGGAATGTGAGATAAGGCTTCAGCTCAACAGCATTTTACTGGTATGTTCCTGCTGACAACCTTGCTTCACCTCAAAGTTTAAGGTCGATGGTGTTGCTCTCCTTGCAGTTTATACTCCAGTTTGGGAAAAAATGTCCACACGTTGGCAAAGTTTCTGGTGCCACAAAGTTTTGAGACAAAGCATTTTGTTTGCATATGAGTTTTTATGAAACGTGCCTTGCTTTTCATTGTTCTAATTGCCTGATTCAGAAATCTGTCATTTTAATGACCAAAGGTTTTCTTTTTCCCCTCTTAGTCTTGGAAAAGATCAAAATCTCACTGTTTGCACAGCTATCCACACAACAGTGTTGGAGTGAATTTTGTCACATGCAGTCCAGTGAACACCTAAACAATCTGTTCCAAAGTGCATCCATTTACTGGTGACACCAGCAAGGCTTAGACAAATGAAGAGGAGCACTGGAATTGCTAATTGTTAATAATAATATAATAATATAATATTATATATCATATCACTACTATGATTTTTCCCTTCTGCAAACAATTAAATGGGTTGTTCCTAGGCCGATTAACCAGGTTGCCCTTCACATCATGAACTGTTTCCACTGTCCAAAAATTTTAACTATCTGACAAGGGTACCGAGCTTTATTTAAAGTGACTTTATGTCACTTCCCAGCTGCTGTATCCTGTAGCCCCTGGGTTACCCGTGACAGACTCATTAATCTGGCAGCTCTACAGACACGAGCTGGGAATGCTCCAGTGACTCACAATTGAGCTTCACCTTAGACTGAAGTACATTGGTAGGTGGGAATTTAAATTTTTTCTGTATCAACTGTAATATTCTACTTGCTCATTTTTAGGTTGCCTATTTGCAGACAAGTAAAATTGAATTTACAGAGCTTTTGAACCGAAATTTGAACTTATGTATTCAAAGACCTCTAGAGCTGCACTGCACAGAATATTAAAGATGCTTCTTTGCTGCCAATTCTGCTTCCCAGCAGCAAGGAAAGAGGGATTTAATCAAGTGAAAGTGCCTGGGCTAAGTGGTAAATCATGCAACACTTTTCAGGAGTGGGCAATGCCAGCCTGGTTAGGCACAGTAGACTCTACACCCAAAGCATTTAAAGTATACTTTATTGCACCAGCAGTTGCCAGCAAATCCTTGCTAATGTGCTCAAAGTGTTAATGAACAATGACATGAAAGTTGCTTCTGGCAGCTTTTTCAAAAAGTGACCGAGGCCAGGCTGCCCAGTTATGTTCAGCAGCTGATAGGCCTTTGTGTCAGAGAAACTGTTAAGAAAAAGATGATAAAACAACTTTACATGAATCATTTTGGTGAAGTATTTTGACCTTCTGATTTTGGAATGACTGCATACTTGAATCTTTTTGTGGCATCTTTATTTTTCCATGGTGCAGTCATCAGAACCCAACCTGTAACAGTTAAAAGATGGCTTTCTTGAGAGTAAACCCAATGAGTAGCTTATAAAACACTGAGTATCAGAGAGCTGATGAATTTTTGCTTCCCCAAAGATTGATTTGCAAGAGGGGCTAGGATTTGTTATACATACACAATTCACATTCCTCTGATGAGATATGAGGATTATCAAGTAAGTCAGAATAGGATTTTACACTTCCAGATTCCTCTCTTTGTGATTCTTTATAAACATTTTTTACACATTTACACTGAAAGTTCTTGCTAGAGGAGAAAGCCATAAAAAGCAGACACTGAAGCAATATAACCTAGGTGTCATAAAAAGCTTGGGCAGTAAAATGTCATCATGTCTCCAGAAAATAAATGTTCTCATGACTTTGCAGTGGAGGCCCATTTTTTCCTTTAAATACTAAAGTGGGGTCAGGATGAGCACAGAGCAGCAACACCAAAATGATCCTGAAGTCCAATGATCAGTTCTTGGCAGCAACCAAGGTACCAAAGACCACAAGTCACCATCAGATGATAAGGTATAAACGTGATTTATGTGTATTACTGAGGGATATGTACCAGACCAAAGCAATTATCTAAGCAGAGCTGTTTTATTCCGTGATCTTGTCCTTACTTTCTTTCTACCCTGATTTTAGAGTCACAAAGATTTTACTGTTCGGTTGCTGAAGTGACACTGTACTTTAACCCTTCAAGGCTAAGATTTTGGTTGTGTTCAAATCTTCACCAAGAAAAATTTTGTATTTCTGATGGAATAACATTTTTGTTCTCTCGTGGATTTAGTTCAGACACAGCTCCTTAGGATCCCTCTGGGTCTCCTTCTGAGGCTCAGCGACCTCTGCAGTTCTGTAACAGAACCTGCAGATTAATTGTGACCACGAGCAAGGAGCCTGACCAGCAGGGAACAGTTTATTTTGTAGCTGCCCATTTTTCTTATTATCTCCATTGCAAGAGTGTAAATTCAAAGTAAATGTCCTTGAGGAATATTAATTCAAATGAAAATTACAGGAGGAGTTTCTTGAATGAAATATTGAGACAAGTGCACTCAGAAATTGGGAATATTTACACAGGTAAAGAAGTTTTCAATTTCATAGGTTCCTTATTTAAGTTATATCTTACAATTGCCAGCAACAAAAAACCTGCACTATTTTGCATAAATTGGCAATTAATGTCAGAACTTTTTTTTCATTTCCATTTTACTTGATTTCACTATACCTCATTTAACTTTGGAAGGAAATTTATAGTGATTTACATGTCCCAGACGTGTCAAAAGAGATATTAAGCAGTATTAAGCCTTAAGAAATAATCCTGCTTTATTTCGTTCCTTCTGAGGACTGTGCAGAGGAATAATGTGAATGGATTAGGAAATTGGTGTAATACCTGTCAAGTCATGTTATCTGTGAATGTGCATGAGTTCTCCAAAGTTAAACTGACTGTTCTATGTCAAATTCCTCAAATTCTTGAGGAAGGTAGGAACAAAAATAACCTGTTAAATCAGCTTTCCATGGGCCATCTTTATTTTCTTGGTTTGTACACAGCCTAATCCAGTGCTTTGAAAACATGTTGTCTCTGTTGTTTCTGCACCTTCAGTGGGAGCCAAGCAGAAAAGGGGGGAGCTTTGGCCAGGTAATTTCAGCCCTTGCAGCCACATCAGAGGGCCTGGATCTGCAAATGTCTGGGGTACACAGGGGCACATCCACTCTTTTGGCACGTGCTGTCAGCAAAGCTGACTGACCCTGTCAGGGAGTTCAGTCCTGCTGCTGCTCAAGGTTGCAACTGAGTAAACTAATTTTGGGCAGCAACTCTTGCCTGGCTGCAACAGGTAGCAAACAGAGCATCCTTTTACTTAAATATTTTGCCACACTTCCAGAAAGTGTACCTGGGATGTCAAGGGAGAAAGTCTCACAATGTAAGTTTATAAAAGTCCAGGAAATTATCTTGTCTGCTGTTGAGGGGCACCTAAAGCATCTGCTGGGCTGGAATAGGATATTTTGATTGCAAGCACTTATATATTATGCAATTCTGCACAGGATCCACACAGTCTGAATTTTAGACTATCTATGATGAGGGTAGAAGGTACAGTGTATAAGTATTCATTAGCTCTGGATTTGAACCTGAAGAAAAAGCTTTTATGGAACCTTTTACTGATGTCAGCTGTGTAGTGCCTCCAGCAGAAAACACATTTTGTGAGTTTATTGGTGTCAGCACACAGCTGACATAGGCACAGAAAGCAGAGAGGCAGCTGGCACAGCAAACGGGCCTTACCTTGTACCTGATGATGTCTGGAATCTGTTTCTTCCCCTACTGGAGGCATCACAGGTCCATCATGTGCAGGGAAACAGGGAGGTGAGGGCACTGGAAGGGAGTCTGGATTCATAAGGCAAGGACACTGTGAGCTGACACCAACTCTGGACAGCCACGTTCCACTTTATAGCACCATATATAAATTTCACAAAGGGATAAGGCTGGGGGGGTCCTGGCCAGTGCTGGCTGGGGTCTGGGGCTCAGACCCAAGGAGCTGTGGCTGACCCAGAGTTGATCCCGTGAGGAACCACCCGGAGAGGTGATCCCATGAGGAACCGTCTGGAGAGGTGATCCCGTGAGGAACCCTCTGCAGAGGTGATCCTGTGAGGAACCCTCTGCAGAGGTGATCCCGTGAGGAGCCGTCTCCCAGGGGGTCGTGGCTTCTCTCAGGTGCCTGCAGAGGTGCCTGGCTCAGCAGCCATCAGCTCTCAGGGATTCAGCAGTGATTTCAGCTCTGCTCTGCAAGGCAAACCCCCCTGGCCAGGCCCGGACAGAGAGAGGAGAGGTCCTGCTGGTGGTTCTGCAGAAGCAGCTTTGTTCTTCCATCTTCCACAAAGGGGTGACCAGAGACGGATCCTCCCCGACTCGGGGTAGAGGGGTCTCTTTTATGGGGTACAGAGGTGGGTGTGCAAGGGTGAGAAACCAATGGGTATTTTACATAGAGTTTCCTAGAGGATCATGGGTCTGTCTTCTCTCACCATAACCAAAAGGATAAGAGAGAACTCTTTCCCAAAGAGGGGCCTGCAGGGGGATTGTGTGACCTCCTTATCTCCAGGCCTCCCCACCAGGGCAGGGGCTTATCAGACCCCACGTCTGGAGATTGTGCAGTTCCCTTTATCTAAACAAGGGCTTCCTGCCAGGACAGGGGCTTGTCAGACCCTACATCGCTATTTCTTGTTCAGGTAGTTTGAAAATGTTAGGATTGACTTCCTTCATTCACTGCTAACTCCACCTCCTGTGTTATTTGTGGGAAGGAGAAGCACCTCCCATTTCTTTCTTCTCTGATGCTGCTCCAGAGTGTCTGCAGCATCAGCCTGATAACCAAATTACACAGATCCTCTCCATGATTTATCTGGCTTCCAAACTCATTGAAAAATGAGCACAATAAAAAAGAGTTGTGAAATATTTCTCTGGTTAAATGTCACTGTTAATATATCAGAATGCACAAAAATGGGGATTAAGTATAACTATACATGTTTTGCTGCATTTAAATGTGCCTAATTTGTCTTCAAATTATTTCTCTGTGGTTCCAAAGAAATCTAATAACATCATAAGAGATTTCGCCCATTTAGAGTTTACAAGAGAAGTTATCAACTGTCAGACCTGTTCCTGGAACAGTCTTCCAAATTATTTTTTTTTGTCTTTTTGAGGAGTTTTGGGTTACTTTTTCTCATACAGTTTCATTGCACATTTTAAATTATTTTTACGAGATAAAAATGAAAACAATGATATATATGTCAAATTTATCTGCACAGGACAGACCTTGAAAAGAAACATAATTTTGGCATTAATTATTATTGAATTGCTTAACTATAAACCAAGTTTGGTGAAGCAACAGGGAGAAGGGCCTGATTCCCAATTTTGAAAACATAGAATCATAGAATTGTTTAGGAAGGAAAAACTTGTAAGGCCACCAAGTGAAAGCATTCCCCCAGCACTGCCAAGGCCACCACTGAACCATGTCCCCAAGTGTCACATCTACATGTCTGGTAAATCCCTCCAGGGACAGTGCCAGGTCTAAGTCTTTGATGCTAAGTAGGTGCCACAAAATGATCACACCTATTAATGATTCACTGCTGTCACAGCTATTTCAGAGCAGTCTTGCTCCTGGTTGTAAAGCTGTTAAATTCCAGCTGAAATAACTGATGTCACACGTTCTCCCTTCTGCTAAAAGAATCTGAACAAACTCCAGTATTTCAGTTTGCTCATTTGTTTCAGAGCACAATGCAACTTTTCCATGTGTGCACGTCCAGCCTGGCAGCTCACCCAGGAACACACCTGGTGGGTTTTGTGCAGACACAGCCACAGCCAGGACATGCAAACATGAGATTTTGCACAGGATAAATGCACAAGCTGGAGCTGAAGACTGGAGAATTTCAGTTGGACAAGGTCAGGCTGTGTCTGTCCCTCAGCTGTCACTGCAGTCAGCAGAAGGGAAAAGCCTTCCTTTCGAGTTGGTTGGATATTCCTGAATTCCCTCCTGTGGATGGCACTGGGAGGGACAATCCCTCAGACAGTACAGAGTGTGAGCAAATCCTCTGTGTGCTTGTGCTCCTTTCCCCTGCTACAGCCTCCCCTGGGATCACAGGCTCCCTGAGTGCTAACACAATGTGCTTTTACTACAGTGGCATTTTAATTACCTGACATCTATTAGATAATTGTCGTTTTCACCTTTGAGCTCCATCCTCAGCCTTTCCAGGCAAGCCTGTTGCTGCTTCCCCCTCCTTTGCCTAACACACTCTGGGGGAAGGAGGGCATCTAGCAGCTTCTCTCTTGTTGCTCTCCAGTTCCACCACAGTGTAATTCTGAGAGTGTGTTAGGTGGAGTTTGTGGCACAGTTGTATTTATAGAGTATGGACAGTGTTGCAAAAGTGAGGTCTTCATTTGTGAAATAAAGAAAGAATTTGTAGTTACAGGGAGATGCCCATTCAAACAGCCAAGACAGGAATTGGTTCAGGGTGTTTTCTTGAGCCTCCTCCTGACCATTTCATGAGTTAATCAAAAAGAAGTCTTCTGATAGAGTAACAAAAGTAATCAAGCCTGTAATTTCAAAATGATAACACCATTTCCCCGAGCAGAATGCTATGGTTTTGTTCAATTCATTTCTGGACCTCTAATGTTTATAGGGCATTCCATGTAGTAATGTATGCAAGCTGGCAAATGAAAAATAATATGGATATTTACAATAGAAGCAGCTAATACAAGCTGTAATATCTACATCATGTCTTTAACTATTACAGTTTATGGTATTAAATTCATTTAACTGAAGAAGGAATAATTTGCAGTGTAACAAATTACAAACTTAACTTACTGTAGTAGCTTACTCCCTTATTTCTCTCTGCAGTATTTCAGGCACTACACTGTTACTGCTATGAAAAGCTAGGAAAATAAAACAGATGTGGTGAAATATCTGTAGGCAATGTCATGTCAGCCAAAAAGGCTCAGTGTTTTCCAAAAGGCAAACTGAATTCACTGATTTCTTAGGCTCTGGAGCAAATTTCAAAATGCCTTGCTTTAGAAAATTGCTTTCCCTGGGTGGGTGAACAAAATCTTTTTTAATGGCATTTGGTGTGAAAAGATGGAGAGAAGTAGATGTGAGTGTCCCTGAGAACTAGAAGCAGACACAGTTCTATGGCTCTAGACAGATGCATGTGAACAAGTAAAGGTTCACAATTGTCATTTCAATGGGATTTTTATGAGCTGAAAAAATATTTGATAGCATCAGAAATCAATTCTATTGTGAAATCCAGAAAGCATGAGGAATTTCTAAATGCTTTGTGAAAATCTTCCACTCGACTCATGAATGTATCTGAATTTCACTTTAAAAACCACTGCAAGACCAGCTGTGCTTCCAAATTCCAGTGACTCCAAATTTGCATGCCAAGCTTTCACCAGTAGCTCTCCCTTTCCATGATATATGGACTATGAAGAAAGCAAAAAGATTTGTGAATCTCCCAAAGGTCAACTAAAAATAACATTTATTATGAATTCCCCAAATTACCAGAATATAATTGATATCTACTGTTTATCTTTTTAAAAACTCTGCACCTAGTTACCTCACTTGACTAAAAAATTGAGCAGCACAAATGTTAAACATAAACGAGCTGCAGGAAATATACCTTTGTTTTTGCATAAAAGATATTTATACACACCAAGCAGCTTCAGCACACAGTTCCATCTGCATTAGCATTAAATGTGCACTTGTCATCAGTTATTGAATATTCCAATCTTTAACAGGCCATATAATTACCTTAAATACTACATTTAAGAACCACTTAAAAGCTTAAAAGCTATAGTTCAGAACCTATTACACATATTCTATATCCATATTACTACACATAAAAAACTTTTCAGATCACCAAGTGGAGACCTTCCAGACTATCTAAGAAGCATAAGCTTATGCTATTTATAGTTTAAATAATTACATTTCTGCTGTGAAAGGCTGCAGTGGTTTTCATTCTGTAGGCACAACACTGGTGGTTTTAATATTTTTCTTAATCAAGTATTTTTAAAACATTCTCAGGAAATTGTGTTATGTGTTACAAAATGAAACCTAATGTGACATTATGTGCTACATAATTTCTTGACGTTTTCTAGCTGAAAACTCAAGCAAACAGGTTTCACCCATTACACTATGCCCCAAATATATATTTTAACTCAGAGTTTACTTTTCCCATTTCACAAGCATGTATTAAGGCCAGGCCATTTGCTCAGCACTCTTTTCCACCTGCCACTCTTTGCCTCAGCTACTTGGATTGTAACTTTTAAAGACAAAGCCTGGCTTTTGCTTCACTGTCTTTGTACCATGATCTGGTGAAGCCTTTTTTGGCCCTCAGCATTTACCTGTTTTCATCACTTAAAATTTGACATGTGCTCCAGAGGTTATGAAATACATTATTTTATCAGAAATTACTGTCATTTGTCAAGGTTGCATGGTATTTTGTGTTGGTTTGGTTACTATTTGACTTTCCTTGCAATCTAGACTAAAAATTTTTATACTCAGGAAGGGGTAAAAGATCAATTTCTCTTTTGTCTAAGCTTTTCACGTGGAAGTTTAATAACATGCATTGAAACTTTAAACTCTCCTATTAGACCCACTAGGGAATTTTTTATGAAAGCTAAAGCCTTCAAAATAACAGCAAATGGTAATATTTTGAGTAAAAGTTTATGAGACACTTGGGGATATGGTTTAAGGGTGATTATGGTGGTAGATGGTAGGATTAGATGAACCTGAAGGTCTCTTTCAGCCTTGGTGATTCTATGATTTCCTTCTGTCTCATCTGTTACTGCAGTGGCATAAATATGACTTCCTTAGAAGATAGATTCTATTAATGCTTATAAACTGCTCACTAAATATTGTTTGATTTTGAAGTCAATACATTTTTTTCTACTTCCCACTAGAACAATTGCTTTAAAACCTCTTTGTAACCATAAGACACAATACAAGATCGTGGTTTCTCTCTTTCTGCTTCATCTCTGACTACACAGGAAAATAATTTTGTATATCCTTTGTTTTCCAACTCTCCTGTCCAATGGTTATGTATTTAACTGTTTTATTTTGTCTGAAGTGATACTCAAGGTAATTTTACTGCAGGGGTGAGGAAGCCAGTTCTGTAGATCTGCCTGTTTTAGCTGCCTGCAATGCTTGCTGATTCACATCATAACCCTAATTCTGCATCCTGAAATATATTTCTAGTCTCCCTGATCTTTTCCCCTCCTTGGAGAACTAGTTTGGTCATAATTCTGTCTTTATCAGGGATTCATAAAAGTGTCTGAACAGCTTCACCTGCCATAACTGAATGTGTTTTCCAAAAGCCTCTGGGGACAGAGGGGTTTTGTGTGTTAAAGTCCCACACAAAGCCAGAGCAGCCCCTGATTAAAGAGAGGCACAGCCAGCTTCAGCTCTGGGGGTCTTTGCACATAAACCTGGGGGTTTACTTCAGGCAAAGAACAAACTACAGCTCATAAACTGAAATGCTGATGGGAAATTGCTAGCAACACCTGCGAGAATGCTCCTCATAGAGGTATAAATTAATAATTTAAACCTGTAATTTCAGTGTTTCAGTTTGAAATATTGCCTCATAAAGAAAATCCAGAAAGTGTTTTAGTTCCAAGTAAGTTTGAGTATAGAAATTAAATCTCTTTTACTCTCTTCTTTCCTTCTTTAAAAAAATGCCATGTACAGTCAATCTCCTGCACTGTTGGTCACTTGCTGGTTAATACCTCACTTTACTGAAGATTATTTTTAGAAAGGCCCTGCCTTTAAGAACCACTCTATTTGGTTTGTCCAATTAGTTCTGGCAACTCAGTTTATTGTACATATTTTGAATCTAATTTTTCTGGTCATTCCAATGTCCTGTTTTCCCTTCAACTGTTAGTTTATAGAAGAATTTAAGTACAATGGGATAGATTATTTATAGGATGTGGAACGAACATCCAAATATAGAAAGTAAACTGGCAGAAATGGGTTTATCAGTTGAAGCATTCTGCTTTACAGGTTAGTGAAGCAAATAACTGCCCCTTCTACTGACACAGATATTTCCAGTACCTTGCTAGGATACCATTTTGCTTTTTTGTACCTATATTTGTATAAATTTTGTAGATTCTTTTGTAAACAGAAGATACATAATACCACCTTGCATGTTCATTTGTACACAGCTGTATTTTGTATTCTACCAGCAAAATCAGCAGCTTCAGCTGGAGTTTTTCCTTAGAGGCCCACAGAAAGGGCACAGCCACATTGTGTGCACGGGGGTGCTGGCAAGAGGTTGTAAACTGAAAGGTGGTAGTACAGGAATTAGTGCATGTGTGAAGGGTTTCCTGCTCTGTGTTTCTCATCTCCAGAAACCCCCACAATGTAAGCAGCATAAAATGTTTTCTCTTTGAATCACAGTTTAATTGTGGCAGACCAGAAAATGCAGTTCTGAGTTGCAATTCAGCTTCCTCCTCAATCAGAAACCAATACATTTAGAATGCTTTATTTCAAAGAAGAAATATCATGGAAGCACATCCCAGGCACAGCCTGTCCATCTGTTCTCTACTGCACATCCAAGTAATTCCACTCTACTCTGAGGTGCTGGTAATTCGTCCTCCACTGATGCCAAACAGCAAGTTCAAAATACAGATGAGTGCTGAGCAGCAGGAAAAGTGGTTCCAGTAAATTAAAGAAAAGTGCTGACAGCCATTGCCCTGCTTGGTGTCCCTGGCTTTAAGCACTGCAGCACACACTGGGGAAGAAATGAGCAGTTCCCATGCCCAGGTCATCAGTTAGCAGCTTCTGCTGGTTCCAGCTCAAGTCAGGTGTGTGCATCTGAGAGCAGTGTTCATTGCTAAATTAACATTGAGCACTGTCTAAATGGATAAATCTGTCTAATAAAGTGTCTCTCCTGGCTTCCATGAATTTAGGTTCATTATTAAGCTTTGCTCAAATAGTAGAACTTACTGTACTCCTTATGAATTTAAACTGATGACAAAAAGGAACCACTTGTTTATGAATTAGTTGCTGCAACACACAATAAGCTCTCCACAAGCAGGACCTCAAAGGACAACAGGAAATTTTTTCACCATTCACCACCCCCTGTTGGCACCTCAGTCCTCTCTTCTCCATTTCTTCTTCAGCTCTTGCAGCATTTGAAGTTACTTTTTACCACCCACTCCTAAAATTGTGACTCCCCCAGGACCTTGCAATCTGCTGACCTCTCATGTCCTGGAAAGGGGACACACCACGGGACTTCCCTTGCTGAGAGAAGCAGGAGGCAGAGCAGGGCTGCTCGTGGGGGGGATCTGCACATCCTCCTTCTGGGGGTGCTGCTGGCAGTGAGGGACCAGCTCAGCTTGGCTGTGATAACAGCAGTGTCCTCACTGTGGGGGAAAGAGCTGTGTTTTGTGCTGCCCCCAGCAGCACCTGCAAGTGTTCCAGGCCAGGCTGGACAGGGCTTGGAGCAGCCTGGTCCAGGGGAAGGTGTCTCCTGCCCATGGCAGGGGGTGGCACCAAATACCTCTGGGGTGGCACCAATTACCTCTGGGGGACCTTCAACCATTCACCATTTTACAGCTCATGCTGGAGGAAGTTTGGAGGAAGTTTGGAGGAAGGTTGGAGGAAGGTTGGAGGAAGTTTGGAGGAAGGTTGGAGGAAGGTTGGAGGAAGTTTGGAGGAAGTTTGGAGGAAGGTTGGAGGAAGTTTGGAGGAAGTTTGGAGGAAGGTTGGAGGAAGGTTGGAGGAAGGTTGGAGGAAGGTTGGAGGACTGTCTCCTGTGCAGGCTTCACCCTGTGCAGGGCAGGGAGCCACAGGAGCCCACGGGAGCTCTGCCCTCACTGAGAGCCTTTCTGGAGGGCACTCAAAGGGGACACGCTGAGTGCCTGCCCTAGAGCTGAGCCCCCTCTGCCTCCTGTCATTGCACCCCTTCTGAAAACACCCCAGGGTGAAAGAACCCTTCTCACCTTTCCCCCCTCCTTTTTTAATGTTGAAACAGCTTTCCAGGGACTGTCACAAACCTCAGCTGGCCCGAAGCTGTCCTGACGTGCAGGGAGAGACGAGCAGGAAGAATGGGGGAAGAACAAGGCCGTGGATCTGGTATTTAATGTCTGTTACTGAGCAGCACCCAGAGCCAAAGGAGGGTTTGAAGGTCTCTTAGAGAACCTCAGATCATGGAGTGGCCTGGGCAGAGGGGTCAGGGAGGAGGGGAAGGGAGAGGCACCACACCAGACAATCAACACTTGACTGTTTTGGGACTTTATTTTTCCTTCCATAAATTGTTGTTAGAAAACAATTTTAATGCTTTTTTAGATCTCCTAGAAAGTTTTCAATTAAAAAAATACAGGAATATGTTTGAGGAGTTCTTCATCACCATTACACATATGCTTACTATCTGTTGGTAATTCCACACTGAACTCCTGAAAAAATTCTGAAACCCTGTTGCTAAAAGAAAGTAAACTAAATAAATTCCAAGCTTTTGATTCTTCCTCAAGAAGAATTAAAACTGTTTGACCCCTTAGACACCACTTTCAAATAACACTAAAGAAAATAAGGTCTAGTTATTATATTTTTTAATGCTGTGATATATTTTATGTGCAATATATATATTTATATATTTTATACATACTAATCTTTAAAAACTTGGGGGTTGTCTTTTTAGGATCCTTGTCCCTGACTGATGAACTCAACATAAAGCCACTGACTGAAGGGCAAAGAGACTCAGACAAAGAATCTGTGTTAAATGTATGTTAATATTTTTGGTTATGCTTCTTAATGTGCTGAAGTTTTCTACATAAAGAACATTATTTTTGAATCACGTAGAGTTTTTCCAGATTTTATTTTCAGAATTTCCGAACAATAAGTAGAGAGCTTATAACTAGGCCAGAAGTTGTGCTATGTGCACTTCTCCTTGAAAATTTTCATAAGAAAAAGAAATTCCAAAAAAGGAGTAAAGTATACATTTAAAAATTCGAATTATACTTCATTGCAAAAGATTTCTAGTCTTAATTTTCTCTATATTTTGACTAGTTTTTAATTAAAAGTTAAAGGCAGGGAATATGATCTCTAAAGTAGGCAAAAAGATGTTGATTATAAAGTAATTACAAATGTTTCTGGTCATGTTTTGGCAGGTTCATTAACACTCAGTGCTAATAGAGATCAAGTGTGTGCTTCACGTTAATGTCACTGCAGCTCCATCTTGTGGCTGAATGATTATTCTTGATTAATTTTTGATTCTGTAGGAAAAGGTTGGTGTAAAACGAAGATAAAAAGTTTGAGGAGAGGAAATTGTCAACATGATTCATTTCATTGCCATTGTTTATATATTAAAAAAGTGACAGAAAAACCCTCAACCCTGAGTGTTTAATACTCACCTTCTGTGGCTGTCATTTAGTATGTCTAAGTGGATAATTATAAACTGGGGGAAGTTTTAGGTATAATATTATTTTAGAAAATGAAAGAAAAGATTTCATGAGTATTATGATTATCTGGATCAATGAGTTTATGAATCATAAATACCTGCCAGTCATGTTTTGTTCCTATTTCATACAGGTGATCAAAAATTCTGATGGGCAATTTAACCTTGAGGCTGCAATTAAAAGTGTTGACACAATGTCTGCAGAGTTGAAGAAAATAAATGGTAATTCTGACTTCATCATCCAAGTTCCAAGCTCTTAAACAAGAAACTGTTTAAAACATTGTTCTAAGAGTGTGCAGCTGTGAATGGCCTGGGTTTCTATGTCAGGCAACTGGGTTTTAATGCAATGAAGCAATAGATTTGCTCTTATATTTTGAAAAATGGATGAAACAGAGTAGTTACAGAGCAATGGAATTGTGTTAGTTAGCCATGAAAAACACCTGTAAGGTGATGAGCCCTTCCTTTGCAGGAACACTGAGAGCCTTCTAAAGCAAACATTACCAATGTGCTGACACCAAACTGAATTTAACCATCTCCAAGTGAAACAAAGCAACCTTCAGCTTTTTGAATGAGCTGCTAGATGAGCACTGAAACAATGCTGTGTGTAATTACCCTTCACTGCCATTCAATAAATACCATGCTGATGCACTGCCATTTGTCTTTCAGTGGAAAGCCAGCTACTGCTTTGTGACCTTATTTTGAACTTCAGCCATCCTGTGAAGGCTCAAGATTCAAGAGAAGCTGAAGAAAAGACCTGGAGTTTGGCAGATTAAGTAATATTTATTTTCATGTATTATCTTCTGTTAATTCTGCTGAAGCTGCTGCTTCTTCCTCTTCTTTCCTCTTCATCTTCTTTCTTTTAATTTAGTTTGAACTGTACAATGACAGCATGGTTTCCTGTAGTTAGACTACTTTTATTTTAAGCTAAACATGTGGAATGGAAAAAAAAGTAGGTTATTGGTTGTGAGAGGGGTTTTTCAACCCACATTTCCCAAATTAAGCTCACTAGGGCTGGAAAGACTGATGTAATTAATTAAAAAGGTCAGGAAACTGGGCATGAAGTTTTTCACATGGTTTTCTCCTTTTAAACAAAAACGTGTTGGAACAGTAATAAAAGATTTAAAATTTACTTCAAGTCATTGCTCTCTTACCTCAGTTGTGCTCCAGGAAACAAGGTAAGAAACTGTCAGTGAAGGAGGAACTGCAATTTGTGTTTTGAGCTGCCTTCCTCATCTTAAAAATGTTCCTGAGGAAGAGGCCAAAGAGCAGATTTCTTCTGGAAACCCAAATGTCCTTTTCATTCCAAAGTAGAGTAGTAATGACTCTCTAATGCAACTATTTACAAAAGCAGGGGGGAGTTGGTGGCTGAAATGCTCTATCCTGAAACATTCTTGGCCCAAAATTTGCATAGCCACTATTTTCATGTAGTTCATTACAATTAATATTCCATCATACTTTACTTGGGGACATGTTTGAATGTTGAGATGTATTTTTATTCTTACACCAAATGTAGTGAATAATCAAATGGAGATTTATTCTACTTAAAAAAAAATATGCAGTGTTAGAATTTGTTATGCTGGTTTATATTTTATTTCTCTGGTGAGATGATTTAAAATTAATAAAACACAATTCTATAGGAGGTGTTTTCTGTGTTCTCAGATTTTGCAAGGTAGGGCAATGGAATAGAATTATAGCTGACAAGAGTCAGTGGTAATATGGGGGATGTTCTTAACTTTAACATTTTTTGAAAAAAATATATTAGAACTGACTTTTCTTTCACCAGATTAGCCATGAATTTTTTAAAATATTGGGCTAGAAGCAGCTTTTGTCAGATGAAGAATTTTTTAAACTTTATTTTTCATCTTTATTTTTGGACTCGTAGTTGCATGGAAATGAACTTTGCTAACTTTGAATTCCAGCTCTTAGCTAAACATCTTAGAAAGGAACATTTACAAAACATATAAGTAAAACTGTTTGTGAACTCTGATTATATTATCTGGGAAGCTTCACAGATTGCATGGAATGTATTTTCTACCTTGAGTTTTGGTTCCAGTGTTTTAACTGATACAGACAAAAATGGCTTTGAAGGAGAAAAAGTGTGACCAAGTCTGTCATAATTATCAAACCAAGGTCTTGTCAGGACACAAAGGAAATTGAAACCCAGGGCAATGAGTTGGAAAAATCAACTGCTACCTATATTTTGGAACTGTGTATGTCCCCATATTTCTTTTAAAACTATAGTAAAACAGAAAGCAGTTGTGCAAGAGGAACTAAGTTTGGCCTGACTCTGCTTTCTAAGAGATTTGGGGGGTTCTGCCACTTGAGGATCCCATGATAACAGTATTACTGATGTTCTCCTTGTAAAAATGGAATTGCTTGGTTCAGCCAGAAAGCTGAACAGAGGTTTATGTGGAGAGCACCTTCTTTCTGAGTGAGGTTAGAGAATTCCAGGAGACAAGAAGTTCCAGCTGTGGGCTGAGGCATGGGATCCTCAGTGGCCTGGCAGGGAGGACGTGCTGTCTGTCAGGGTGGTGTTTTCCTGGAAAAGTGTGAAGTTTCCCAGCTGAATAACCCAGACCCACACCCGGGCAGGCACCTGCAGCTCCATGGCTGGAGGGTTTTGGTGCCACTGAAACCTGGGTGTCTTTCAGATTTGGCCTGGACTCAGTCTTTTCAAAGAAGTGAACATAGTCAGATTTATTGGGGGAAAAACTGACTTTCATTGTGTTTTGTCTATTCCTCAGCTTTGCCAATGTTTGGGACTACTCAGTAGCACTTCAAATAACAAAATTGCTGCTGCAATTCTGATCCAAATAAAGAGCTCCTGTGAAAGCAGAGACTTGTACTGATATTCATTTATAGTTCATCAAATTTGGTGTGGAAATAATTTCAAGAGGATATACATATCTTGGAAGATAAAAAATTATCATGTGCTGTATGATTAATGGGCAGTAATAAACACTTTGTAGGAAATTATCATTTTGGAGTACTGTATTTAAGGCATAATTTAAAGATAACATAGTCCTTTTTATTTGAAATTATGAGTTTTAATGACTTCATTATTTTAATTTGCTGAAAAAAGAAATATCTTGAAGTTTACAAACTTCACTAGGCTCCAGTACCACATGTGATCTTCTCTAAGGTTTCATTTAAATATGTCCTGCAGCATATTTTAACATGCACTGGTTTCTTGACCCTCTGTCTTTTCCATCAATCAGAAGAAGGGGTGTTCTTTGGAAGTGGTCAATGATATCTGCTACAGAAGAAAATTCCTGTGGGATG
Source organism: Lanius collurio (assembly GCA_020086605.1). Taxonomy (NCBI): domain Eukaryota; kingdom Metazoa; phylum Chordata; class Aves; order Passeriformes; family Laniidae; genus Lanius; species Lanius collurio. The sequence goes on from JACBWW010000051.1 coordinate 4,148,573, forward strand.
GAAAAAATGAGAAGGCTGATGCCAAAATGTCTGAATAATTAGTAACCAGTAGAAACAAAAGATTTTAATAAAATTCTAAATAATTATCAGTATCATAAAAATATACAAGGTCCAGTAAATACCACCAGATGAACTGTTCCCATTCCTGCCATGATCTGGAGCTCAGAGCTCTGTGTACCAGCTGCTGCAATGTTTATAATTAATTTATGCAGTCTCAGTCTGGTTAGTACACGCTGTTGTCAATCTGCTGGTTGTGATGGCTGTGCTTGGGAGCTGGGAGGTGCCTGATCAGCTCAGGGGGCTCTGTCTCCATCAGAACTGCCAGGGGTGTGCTGAGCAGGCTGCCTGGTGCCAGCAAATCCACACAGTCCTGCTGGCTGGGGCTGAGCCACCGGTCTGGGAGCAAAGCTGTAGCTTGGCAGGCATGGATCAGCTCTGCACTGCCCTTATCTGGTATCTCAGGGGGAAACAAGCCTTCCCTGACCAGCCACGTGCATTCCTAAAGGCTGTGTTCTAAGGCCACTCCCTGACTGCAAACAGCACAGCCTGATTCTACTTCCAGCAATAACAATATTCTCCCAAGAATAACTCTAAGGCAATAAGCAGAATTCCACCCCAGGAGAACCTGACACTTGGGAATGAGGCAGGAGATCCCTTACAATGAAGAGAAATAGTGTGAAAAACACACAGTACCTCTTTTCCTTTTAAGCTGGTTCCTAACAAATACAAGTGCTCCTGCTCCTGGTAGCGGATCTGGATGTTGTACACTTTGTCTCTGTACAGCACCATCAGGACATAAGGGTGAGTAACAGTTTTACGTGAGCTGTCTCTCACCAGGAAAGTTCCATCCTGAAACATGAGAAAATGAAAGATGACAAATAGCAGACACTTGTGGGTTTGATCACTGTGAAAACCTTAGCTGCAGCACTCCTGCTCTTAAGTGTTTTTTCTTTCTGAAATCTTTTTCCTTTCTGATAAGAGAAACTGCACTATTAAAGCATTCAGGTCATTTGACAAATGTGTTGTCTTTTAGTTTGCTACTTAAAATTTTCCTCTCTATTCCAAAAGCAGATTTTCAGGGAAGGTAGGAAAGGTGTTAAATGAGGAAGAGATTCCATTAAAGGAGGAAGTAAAATATCAAAGACCAAACCTCACATCACTTTAACCAGAAGTTCATTTCTGCTAAGTGCCCATCAACGTTCCTATGGGATGTACTTATAGACAGCTTAAAATGATGACATTGTCTGCATAATTCAGGTAAAGGCAGTGATGCTGTATCACTGCTTAATTTCAGATCTAGTTTGACAATTCCTCCATGGAAACCCCTTTATAAAGGCACTAAATGGGACCTCATAAGCTGGACTTTATGACTGGAGCCCCTGGCGTGGTGCAGGTGCCATTTTCAGCTCATGGCACGTGCTGTGAGGCAGCACAGAGCAACCTCAGCTCCCACAGCAAAGGGATAGAATTCTACAGCTCTTTATGATTTTAATTGATTTCCACAGGCACAGATGAGCCTTGTCCTTCCTTTTGCTGCTCCTGGGGCCAGCTGAGTGGGGATGCCCAGCCCTTGGCAGGTACCTTGTTTATCCTGCGGAGCGCCGCCTCTGCCTCGGGCCGGCTGACAAAAGCCACGTACCACTCCTCCTTCAGAGAGCCCTGGGGCTGGGGACAGGACAAGGACAAAGTCAGTGCCAGGGAATGGCAACACGCACATTAGGAGAGAGAAACCTCAGTGTGAGGGGTATTTGGGTCTATGTGCAGAACCTCTGAGGGTATGAGTTTCAGGGATCATACTGCTCTAAGTGATCCTGCTCCTGGAAAGTGGTGCTAAATTGTTTTAAATTATCTGCTCACTTTGATAAACTTGAAAATATTACAGATCTAGCTATAATGTCCCTGCAAGTAAGAGAAGAAAACAGATATTTCCAAATATTTTAAGAAAAAGATTTTAAGTGGCATGTTCTCTTTTGTTTACCTGGACACCAGGCACAAAGGCATCCTTTGCCTTTTTTTGTCTGTTTTTTAACTATCATCTGAGACAATAATGCAGACTTCCTTTGAATATAATGTGTTTGGCTGCCCAGTGTTATCACCACGAGGGGTTTGCTCTAAACTTGTTTTATTTAAGGAAATGTGAAGGAAAAATGCACTTAAAAGAATGAGTCCTTTACTCATCAAAGTTTTGTGGGAGAAGAACTGAAAATCTAATGCTACTTGAAGGTAGTTGTGCAAAACAAGTAACCCAGCAACCAAGTATTTTTATTTTGTTTATCAATTGCTGTTTTTCTTGGTGAGGACAAAATAAGGCACTACAGTTTGACACAGAAAAGGAAACTGAAAGCACTCAGTAGCCTCCTGACAGTGGCTACTGACTAGAAAAACAACTTTGAAAGATGTTCTCTCTCAAAAGCAGAAAATTTGCTGTTGTTATCATTACAGTTCATGTTTTGTACCTCATCTTCCTCTGTGTTTGTCTGGTGAACAGTCTGCCTGCCAGGAATTGGCAGTGGGGGTCTCATGTCAGCAGGGCCTCTGGAAGGAGATCTGCTGTTGCTGCCTTCAAAGATACAAAAGTAGAAAAACAATGTTAAAACCAGGAAAATAATTTCATCTGTGCAGCCAGGGTGTAGGATCTTGATTTTATGAAGCATGAAGTACTTGTATTGCCCTGCTACTGAGACATCTGGAATTGATTTGAAATCAGATTTAGGCTTCTCTGTGAGAACCAGGTTCTTTACATAATTTCATCCTTGGTGCACTTGGGCTTTAACTGAGCTCTTGCAGTTCAGATTTCCACAAGAACAGATGAACTTGAAATAGAGGTGACAATTTATCAGTTTCTGCACCACAGTTATTCACTCAAGAGCAACTTAGTTTCTTTAGAGACAGAAGTAATGTTGTCTCTTTGCAACCCTTGCCTTCTCAGCAATTAGAAAGTAAAAAATGTCACTGTAGGACACTGACAGCTGCCACCATATGCAAAAAATTACTTGTGAAGAAATTGATGTCTAAGTTTTCTTTATTTTTTTTCCTACCTGATAAATATGGAGCATATTTCACATGAAAAGCATTTGCTAACCTTTTTTGGAAGTGTCAGCACACCACAGTGATTTGCATACCTCAGCTCTCAATACTGTACAGAAAAGGAGGGTTACATGAAGTTTTGACACTGGTTTAACTAGGCAGGAAGTCCAAACTTAATGAGGGAAACAAAGCCCAAAATCTTTGATTCAGACTAGGGAAGGTACACAAGATGCCTTTCAGGAATTTGACAGTTTTCTGTTCACAGACAAAGCAGAAACATCCATAGGAAAAAAAAAACTACTATATTGACTGCACCGAAACTACCCTTCAATTTTCAATTGCTTAAAAAAGAGAAAAAATGTAAGAATGCAGGATACGAACCTGGATGGAAGCGTGGTGGTAGTGAGCCAGCTGTAGACAGGTTTCTAGCACTGTTAAAAAAAATAGTATAAATACAACATTTCTCTACAACATTTCTGTGCTCTGATCACCTGACCTGGACTTTGTGCCTGTTTCACAGAAGGTGAGAGCCCCTTGAGAGCAGTGCAGGGTGAGGAAGAGCCTTCTCTTTCCTCCTTTTTGTTTTTCTTTCCTTCTTTTTGTGTAAGTGGATCCATCTTTAAGTTTACCTGGAGCTCAGTATCTGGGAATAAGACAACCAGTCCAGGCCAGCAGGATCAATGCAGAGAAGTGCTCCAGCTTGTTGAGTTTTCAGAGGGAGTGACTCTGTCCTTCCCCAGAGCAGGAAGCTCGGGGGGAGCTCTGTCAGACACTGCTCGCTGTGGGGTTCCACTTATAGAGTTATTTTTCTTGCAGCTTCTGTAACATTGTTGATAAAAATGCAGTTTCACATTTATGTTGCAAGCTAGGAAGGGCTGCTGGGGCATCCCCCACATGAGGAAAGGCTGAGGGAGCTGGGAAGCTGACAAGGCCCAGGAGGGATCTTAGAGCACATAAAAAGCTGAGGGGAGAGCCAGGCTCTGCTCACTGGTGCCCAGTGACAAGCCCAGAGGCAGTGAGAACAAACTGAAACTCGGGGGTTCCCTCTGAACATCAGGAAACATTTTTTAATGTCAGGGAAACCAAGCACTGGAGCAGGCTGCTGAGAAAGTTGTGGAATCTTTCTCTTTCCTTGGAGACATTCAAATGCCATCTGGCCAAGGTACCAGGCAGTCTGTTCAAGGTGACCTTGCTTGGGTGGGGGATTGGACCAGAAGACATCCAGAGATCTCTGCCAACCTCAACCCACATCCAAAACTGCTCAAAATGGAGTCCCACTCTTCAATTTTTGTTATTATTTTTGGTTTCTTCACCTAATTGAGAACAAATGGTCTGCACTCCTTTCTTTACTGTTCATATTTCTCTTCTGCTTAAATGAGCTGTTGAAAAGGCTCTGAGATAAATATGCTAATTTTGTTTGCAGAACAAATACACCCTATCATGACTTGATGTATGGGAGAGAATTAGTCAAAGTGGGGGCCTCTGCTACAGCAAAATTTAGCAATGCTCTTTGAATATAGGCAGAAGTGCTCATCACAGGAGTAGTTCAATTTGCATATGACCTTGCTATTGCTACTGCAATATTTCTTTTGCTTGGGTGTCAGCAGTTCCAGAGAATGATGGCAAATGTGAGGAATTCATCAAAGAGGCATTAAAAGAATACAGACATTAGGAAATGGGCATCAGATGTGGACTTAAGGAGACAACTCTAACTCATCAAAGTCTAAGTCTGTTGTATGCTACATCAGAAATCAAAATTTAATTAGGGGCTCTTCTGTTTAGCAAATGAAGACATAAAAATCAAATATTTTTAAGTTGAAGCTGCAAAAAATCAGCAGCAAGGTTCACAATTTTAAATAGGAATTATCAACCATTAGAGTAAAATTTAGTAAAAGGGAGGTGAAATTCTTTCAGATTCAACTCCAGACAGCTGGGGTGGTGGGGTTTTGTGGTTTTGAAGTGTGAGGAGTTGCACCTCTAACACTTGAGCTCCTAGAGCATGCAGGACCCCTCTGCCCTACATCCTGCCTGGTTTTGTAGGAGATGATCCCTTCCCAAAAGGACTTGTCATCCTTATGGATCCTGCAGGCAATGGCAGAGATGCCTCAAGAACAGAAGCCTGGTACCATGGAGGGTCTAAAATACTTCCTTGCCATAAAACAGAGAGATTCATGGTTTTTTCTTAGCTACCTGAGGAACACTCCCTGCTCCACTGATACAGAGCTTCAGTTCTATGAAGGATTCTCTGGACAGCAGGACCAGCACCAAGGAGCATTTTGTAGAGGGAAGGGCACAGTGAGTAATGAACTGCTCCACTGGTCACCTTGTGTGCCTGAGAAGCCCACAGCCACACTCCTGCTGGTTTCTGCTGAACCACCAAGAAACTGAGATTCAAAAGGAATGACCAGTCATGGTGAGACAAACCTTTCTGCAGCAGGAATGCTGTTGTATCCTGGCTTAGGTGGAGGCTTCATAGATTTGGGTGGGAATGCATTGGAGCTGTATGAGGGCAAGGACAGCTGTGGCACTGGTCTTTGGGGGGCAGCTGTGGAGAGGAACAGGAGGAAACTTAAATCTTACATGAGACATTCTTAAATGAAGTAAAATGAAGAAATTCTGTCACCTTACTGCTGTTTAATTAGATAAACATAATGCAATAAACAGTCCTTGGTGTGTTAGTTACAGATTGTAAACTCATATGGTTAGCTGAGAATTTAAAAGTAGGTATTAAAATTAAAAATAAACTGGAACAGGCTTGAGCAACATTTACATTTTCTAACTTCTATTTTGGATAAGCCACAACTGAGGTATCCCAACTGCAGCAGAGCTGAAGGTGGTACGTGGTTTCTGTCGTGTTGCTTCTAGGTTTGAGATCACCTTTTGGAACATCTTCCTGAGATTTCCCTCAGCTTGAAATAAACCATTTTCTTTCTGCAGTGTCCTCAGTGCTGAACTAGCAGTAAGAGTGGAACAGGTTAACTGGGCTCTGCACAGCTAAAATAACCTTATTCTTTATGGAGGCTTAGGGACAGTGGTAATTCACAGAGAGCTGGCCAAATGTCCTGCTTCTCTTATGGAGTCACTTTATCAACTTAATTTTAGAAATCAGCACTCTGCAGTAATTTATAAACACTGTTGGTGCATGAAAGAAGTTCTGCTTCTCTTCATAAAAGTGAAAAGCTTGCACAGAGCCTGGTGCCAGCAGGGTCTGCTGAGAACTGGGAGACACCAGGTTTCTGTTTCCAGCTGTTTGATGCTGTGTGAGGAACACAAATCCCTCTGAAGAAATGCATTTCAAAATAAGAAATTCTGCTGGCTGGTAACTGGCTGGCTGAAGGAAGCCATTAGCTATTGATTTCCTGGGTTTGTGGCTTTGATATATAAATCTGCATGAGGCACTTTTATAAGAATTCTACAGCCTATCAAGGCAGCACCTGACTTTTGAAATGGCTCTAAGGAAACAACTCTGAAATGGTTTCCTTTTAAAGAAAGAGAAAAAGATTTTAAGTTTGAAAAATCACTGTAGAAATACTTACTGTCTTCTTCTTCCTAGGGAGACAAAAAAAAAAAGAAAGAAATTAGCAAAATGTTATAGCACAGTTCTCAGTAATGTCTTACAAAACAAAATTTGGACATTGGTGAATTTTGAGTGTGGTAATATCTACACTGTCACTTCCCTCTAAAATGTTGAGCTGTTGTTTTGTCTTCATGCAGCTCCAAATAATTTTTAAAGTTTTTCTAATTAAAATGCAGCTGTTATTTACAAACAAGATGTGTGGTGGATGACACACAATGCATCTTGACCTAAAATAGTCAGAAACTCTCAGGAGATATAAACTTTCCTTATTTCTTCAAGTAAGTGTAGACTCTCAGAATTATCTGAGACTTTTAGGTCAGCTTAAGCTGAAAAAATCCCCAGAAGCCCAAATCTTCTTTAAGCAAAACTGCTTCCTCCATATCATAGAGCAAATTCTGGGCTCATTCTTCCTGATATCTGAGATAAAGTTCTCAGGGAATAAACTGAGCTTGACATGGAAGAACTGTTTAAAAACACCCCATGTGCTGTGAAAGATCCATGAGTATTCATCATAATTTATAACAGAAAGAAGTTTCCTTTTTCCAGATTTATTAGTTTATACTGGTACTTAATTTAGCTGTAACTCCTATACTTTTAAATACATGCTTTGAGACTGCACTTACTTCATTTTTCTTGTGTGGTGGCCAACTCTGCCTGAAATGAAAACAAAACACTCATTATAGGTGGAATACTAATTAATTTCATGTGCATTAGGCTGTATTTTCAACTAGAACATGAATTTATAGTAAGTTTTAAAGACCAAGGGATGCTGAAACATTTTTTCCTCAGAAAAATATCTAAGATTCTAATTTCCAGCCATAATCTAAGCCATTATTCTAGTCCTTAGCCCGTCTTGATTTTATCAACAAGGAAAATGTCTGATGAATTGATTGTAAGATTAGAGCTTAAAACAAGTTTGTTCAATGATGAAACATTAGTCTTCAATCTTGAACTCATTTATAATATTTGGCAACACTGCTGGAGCACATAATAAGAATATCAGGCTTTGTTTCTCTGATAAACTATCCTGGCTGATTGGCAGATCTCAATTATTTCTTATCTTATCTTAAGTTCAGTCAGTGTTCAGCCTCCAGCTTGTCTAAAAAATGCTGGAGAATGATCGAGTTCTGCTAGAAAATGCTGTTGGCTGTTAAGAAGGAGTTTTTCAGGGTAATAAAATCAATGGGACAAAAGTATAACTCTCCTAACACCCTAAACCAGCAGCAAGAGAATTCATGTAAGAATGTTCCCTAAAGCAAGGACTTGATCTGGTGGAAAAACCATGGATCAGATACATCATTGTACAACTGGAAATGAATCATGTCCCACGTGATGGCTCCTTCAGACAGGACTGGAGAGAGGTTTTTCTGCATCCACCCCTTTCTGCAGCCTAGAACACACCCTGTGCATATTCATAAACCAAAACTTTGATACCCACAGGCCCTGCTGTCATGCAGTACCAGTAAATCAGACCATCCTGTGTTGCTTGCCCCTGTTTTTGTTAATTTTAATTTCTCCTTTACTGAATTTCAATTCAATGAGCACTTACTTTCCAGGGTTTTGCTTCCTTAGAGCAGGTGGATTGCCTCTGTCATATCTGTCACTTGGTGGGACAGGAGGTTTGGGCATCATTGCTAACTGTTCTCCCAGGGATCTAAAGCAGGAGCAAGATGATAAAATAAAGGCAAAAAGCTGCTTAATAACTGGGTAATACTGGAATTGAGAAGATCATTTGCAGAGGACAAACCCTTACCTTAGCTGTGAAACCAGAGGCTGTAAAACAACAAGGAATAGTTAAGAGAATGTGTAAGTGTATCAAAATAGGCAAAAACTATCAACAATCACAAAAAAAAAATATTTACCTTTTCAGGAATGCTTGGCTTCTTCCCTGAAAATAGCAAAATCTTACATTTAGAAAAAATGGAAGTAAATTAATTAAACTTCCTATGAAATAAATGACTTTTGAATAAAACTGAAAGTTACTCTTGCAGGTTGAAGCTCTCAGCCTCCTGAGATGTAAGCCAGAAAAAATATTCTGACTTTGCAAATCATGGCAAAATTGCAATATCTCTTATTAAAGGGAAATTCAAACGTTTTCAACATGTGTCACAATCACATTATCTAAGGTGCAGCTTTGAACTACTGCATACTTTTTTGCCATTATATAACAGATGAGAGTTTAGATAATAAATAAAATTATACAGTCATATCTGTAGATGCTTTGTATATAATGTGGTTTTCAGGTCTGAAAGAAATGCCATTTTTTGGGTGTCTTATTAGTCCTCAGGCTTCTTTTAAGTCTGTTGCCACATTGCATACAGCCCTGTACACAGAGTTTCATTACCTTTGTATGCAAAGGTGATTTCCTCCTTTAACCTACTAAATATTTCCTTGTTCAATCACCTCAGTGTCCAGCAAACCTTCATTGCACAGAGTGCTCATCAAGTCTTTTTGTTCACCTGTCTCACCCAGGGTTGCTGTTTTCTAAATGGAATTTCTCTACCACTTTATAAGTTCTGCTCACACCATTTATTCATAAACAGATCACCTCCATTACATTTGGTTGAGCCTTGCTCTTTTGCATTAATTATACACCAATGATGATTTTCAGGAATTAAAGCAACCCCAATGATGTCAATGTAAGCAAATACTGACCTGATCCTGGGCTTTCTCTTTCATATGGGGGAGCAAGGCGATCCAGGGAGGGTTTTGTGCTTCTGTCTATAGAAGGAGCTGGGGCTAAACACAACAGCTGTGTAAGATAATTTGCTGGGATATGTCAATATATCTTTATTTTGCATTGATTAGAGCTGGTGTTACTTCTTAAAGTAACAAGTGAGGCTCCTGCATGAGCAGAAGAGAGTGGAAGTGAGGAAAAAGAGGAAGAAGTGAAGTGCTGCACAGTGTGTGGGGAAAGCTTCACAAAGCTGTACTCACGTTTCAAAGGCTTCACGTTTCTGTCTCTGTTCAAGTCGTTGTTGCTCGGTGGAGGAGGGAAAGCTGGCAGCTAAAACAAGTAGTAAATAAGTGGTTAAAACGTGTCTCCACCCTTGTGTTTTAGTCTGAGGGTATTAACCCCACCATGCACATTCCTGGTGTGGCACAGCACGAGGAGCAGGTCCTGCTCACTGCAGGAAGGACAGGACCCTCCTGCAGCATGACCTACACCCACTGGGTTTGGTTGGGTGCAGAAATGCCCCCATCTGAAGTGTCCCCCAGCCCCCCAGGGGGGTGCATCTTCAGGGAGGGGGGGTGATGTCAAAGGAAAGAAAGAGGAGCTTCAACAGCACTGCTGTATCTCTGACCCTGCAGCAGACCAGAAGTCCCTCTACCACAGCCTAAACCTTGGGTAGCCAGGGGTAGGTTTAGTGTACATCTACCCTGGCAAACACTGAACCTATAATGCCATCTGTCAACAGCACAAGAGCTTTCAGTTTTGAAATATTCACAGCAGGGAAAAAAAAGCAATCAAATCTTGGTCATCAATGTTGTGATTATACAATCTCTTACACTTTCATGTGGTCTTAATTCAATTGGATGACTGCTAGAAAATATAGCTTAGAAAAATGTAACTTTTTTTCAAAACAGAGAGGCATCTCTTACAGTAAAATATATAATTTATGTGGGAGAGGCATTCACAAGTAGGTGTATATTTCCAGTGCAAGAAATAGTGAAGTAATATGAAATTATTAAATATATTTCTCCCATGAAATTTAATTTTTCCTTGAACAATGGCCACCCTGTAACAGAGATCAAATCTATTTTGATGGCTGAAATTCTTCCTCTTCATAGACTAGGTGAATAAAAGTGGTATTACATTTGGACTTCTACACTGACAGAGGAAATAGGTGAGATATTAAGAAAGGAACATACAGTAGCACTTCTTCCCCCAAATGAGGCTGGTCCTGGGGCTGGGCCAGGTCTCTGGGGTGGTACTGGAGGCTGATGTGGAGGCTGATGTGGAGGCTGATGTGGAGGCTGATGTGGTGACCTGGTTGTTGAAGGTCTGTCTAAAGAAAACAAAAATCCCAAACTAAACAACTATACAGAGTTTGATTATTTGCTACTCATTAGATCTTTATGACAAAGAGCCCTTGCAAGAACCTGGACACTGAATTTAATGTATCACAAAGGCATTGCTGTAGGATATAATTAGCAGTTGCTTTAGGGTCAGTGTGCTGTGTTGGGAGTTCCAGGCTGGTCTGTGCCCGTGGGGATGAGTCCCTCTCCAGTCTGCTGCCCCACAGGATTCATTTTCACTGCCTGCAGCACAGTGTGGGACACACCAGCCAGCCTGGATGGCAGCTCTGTGCTCCTGAGTGGACTCTCCAGCTCCAGGCTGCTGAGGAATCAGATGTAAAACAAAAATGACAGGCAGAGAAGGCTGATCTTTCTTTTCCCAAGTCCCACTGGAGGTTTTTTGCCACTGTTGTGACAACTTGCTCTGTCCAGGGTTGCACTGCTAAAGCCCCTGCAGCATGTACAGTGTGTAACTTCAGAGTTTCAAATCAAAGGCCAAACAATGCCCACATCATACAAAACTAATCTTTATGCCAACAGAGCTTGTCCAAAGTAGAACATGTAACTTTGAAAGTCACAAACCCACCAGGTCTGTGTCACTAAATCTGGTTCATGAGCTACACTGTTAACTTCAAGGAAAAACCCTCTATATTCCATTACCTAAAATGTGGCTGATAATTTGGGAAAATCTAATTTATAAATTATTCATAGCACTTAATTTTTAGTAATTACCGATATAATCTGTGCTGCTTGGAAGTGATTTGGCAGGAAATATGACATTGTGATGTGCTTCATCATTATTGGATGGAGGGGGCTCATAACCATCACTGTCATGCTCTGCTTCCTCAGGTTCCTCTGTTGGTGATTCATAGTCAGCCTCATCTTCCTTTTCCTGGTCTTCATCAGGGCTTTCATAATCATCATCATCATCCTGGCAAATGAGCATAAAAAGTGGGTGCTGGAACAGAACACTAAATCCTTCAGAGCAGTTTCCTTGTGGGCTTTCACTGGGGTATTTTTCACTCTGGAAGATACCAAGTTTTTACAACCAGTTGGAGGGAAAAAAAAATCTGTTGCAATAATCTGGGGAAAGGAGGCAACATTCCACTAATGCCTGGAGCACTCAGGAGCTCAAGAAAGGAACAAATATCATTTGATCCCAGTAAGTGCAGTGGGAGGTCAGGAGAAGGTGCAAGTTCACTGCAATGCATGAAGTGTTTTAGGGACTAGAGCAGGTACCAGCAAACAATCCAGTGTTCCCAGGAACACCCTGGAGCAGCATTGATGCTGCTGCTCTGAAGCCTTGCTTTCTAACATGTCCTCTACAGCATGCAATCCAATTTATAAAAATTATTCCTGAAAACAGAGGTCTTTGAATTGGGTCTTGGTGTCCTCCTGACCCAAACCAGCCTCGTAGGACTTGCAGGACCTCATAAGGTCACAGTGTCGATGTGGTCATTGCATATCTGTGCAATCTGCCAAGGCTTGAGAGAAAAAGAACACTCCACTTGTCATTGGTGTCACAGCTGGAATTTCCAGAGTGCCCTGCACTGGCACAGAGCCCACATGCTCTGCAGGTGGTTACTTTTATCTCTTGTGCTCCCAGAATAGCAGCCAATCTCCTGTGAACGTAGCAACGAGTGCCTTCTAAAAACACCTCTCCCTTTTATTTTTGTAGAAAAGCCACCAGCACTGGTCAGCCTCAGATCTTCCTAAACCCAGGCTGTGCATCAGCAGCTGTGTGTGCTTCACCCAATGACCTTTGTCAGGGCATTTTCTATGCCACAAGGCAAAAGGAACTCCTGCAGTCTAAATGGCTTTTAAAAAATTACTGTTCAATAAATTAGCTCCAGAGAATAAAATGGCAAGGATTTGCCACTGAATAACAGCAATGTTTCATCGAGTAGACACCTCTTTTAAGAGCTTGAAACAGCTCTTGCATAAAATTCAGCTGTGGTTCTGTGGGGACCTGGGCACAGGCTGGGAGCTCCTACCTGAGCCAGTGGATAAGGAAGGCCACTCTGAAGCTCTGCCTTGCATTTCTGAGGGCCAACCCTTCCTCAGTGAGGAAATTTGGATGCAGCCACCCCAACCATTCCTGCTCCTGCTTTTCCTGCCCCAGCTCCCCCAAGGGACAGCCCACCCAGAACAAACCTGAGCCTGGGGGTTCCTTAACCCAAATACTCACAAATGAAGACCAGCCACCATCATCCTGAGCGTACCCTGTGTAAAAAACCACAACCACACATTTCTGAGCGTGCACAAAGATGCCATAACTTGCCAGAAAGAACCCAACAAATCCCAGGTGGGCTCTGAGCCTGTCCTGTGCCACAGGACCAAGCTGTTCTCTGAGGGGCAGGCTGGCAGCCAGGAGGGCACTGGGAAAAACATCCTGATTCAAAACCAAGACAAAGCTACCCTGCTATGACACAATCTGGGTGCTGGCACTTCAAGTTTGTCCCACTTACAGTTTTAAATATAATTTGAAATAAAATTTCAATTTTCAATTCAATAAAATGAGCCCAGACTTCTTATCTCTTTGCTTAAGACTATTTTAGCTTTCATAATAGAAAGGTTTTTTTTTTTAAATTCCAGCTTCCCTCTCCAATACAGTGCTGCTAGGAGGAAGGGCAGGGGGCAGAGATGTTGAACAGAAATATATAAGCACTTATACAATTTATGGGGTTAAAGAAAGACATTCTGGGGAGTCTCATGTAAATGTGCTCTTGTCTTCCTTCACCATCTTTGCTCTTTAAAAACACTTATTCTTACTTATTGTCCTGCATCTACTCTTTTCTTTTTTGAAACTTCTTTATACTCTCATATTTTCATTTATTGCTTTGGGCTTTTGGTTCCTAACCCTGGTCCCCTCAGTTCACTCTGATCTGCAAATATTAATTTAACATTTTAATATTTTTAAAAGCTTTTTGTTTTTAGGGTCTGCCAGTATACACTCACCTGTGTTTTCTGTAGATTTTTGTGTTTGGGCCCTGCAACAAAGATACAAAAATTACATTTTTTCTATTAAATGTTTGATGCTTCTATTGCAAATAAAGGCAATAGTTAACTGTTACAGTAGAATGAAGTTTAAACAGATGAGTTTAACTCTGCCCAAAATACCAAAAACACATTAGTTGATATTTTACATAGAGGACCCTAATAGAATCTAGACCCTTTCAAAAAGAATTGAAGTCAGAGAAGTCAAGTGGTTTGAAGCAAGGGGACTCAGCAGATACATTTACCAGTCCTGAAAATAGAAACTTCCTTTACTAATTCAGATCAAGCTGTTCAAAGCCAAGTTCATAAATATCTGTAAGGTTAAAAAAAATATTTTTATGGTTTTCAAGTCTAGTTTTGGATTCTAGTTCATGGAAAGGTATAAAATCATGTTATCAGATGATGCAAAACCACGTTACATAGACTGGACTTGGTTTCCACTGTGTAGGGACACAGTTTGTTCTTTTCTCATACAATGTTCTTGCAATTTTTCCTCTTTTTCTATTGTAAATATTATATTCAATGACAAATCATTAAGAATTTAAAAGTGTAACAATGTATAAATCTGTGGAATGCATTAATGATGATTTATTAATAATACATGCCTAGGCTCTATAGGCTTCATAGCCTTCTTAAAGGCTTTGTAGTCAGGCAGAAAATTGCATGAACTGTGCAAATGTTACTTGGTTCTGGACATGGCAGAAGTGTCAGGGTGTTCATGGGCTCAGGATTTCATATTCTTATAGATGACATAAATGAAACATTAATGAAATTCTATCTTAGAGAATTTCCAGGCTGTACTTCTGATCCAGGAATTACTGATCAAATGAAAACCAGTCCAGAAAAGATCTATCTGAAAGCTTTGAACAAGAAAGCCAAGTTGTCTTACTCACCATTTTGGAAGGAAAGAGAGCCTCCCTTCATTTTTGTTTATTTCTTGGCTTAATTTACTTACAATTCTATTGAAAAGAAGAATAGAAATAGTTAAAAAAAAAACCAAACTTGTCATTTGTCAAAGCAGTGAAGTCATTTTCCTGGCCATTATCCCTCAGTATTTGCTAAATTTAATCTGGTAACTCATTATTATTTTTTACTATGTGATAAAAACACTGAATTTTCCATCTTATTGCTAAGTTGTACTGCAGCACATCCAATTCCAAAATAGATTGTTTTTACCTTGGCAAAACCCCACGTTGTTGGTTCAGATTTAAAAATAAACATTAAACCCAGCCTTAAACCCAAGCCTTAGAATCTTTGGATGTTGTAGGCATCACACTGGTTCAAATAATGGCCATGGCACTTGTATGATTTTGCATGGAAAAAGCAAATAATCCTTCAGGGAACAGAGCTTATGGCTCCCAAAGCAGGGATTAAATGTTCCCTGAGTCTCTTCTCTATTCTTTTTGTGTTCCTTGCTCTGCAACCAAGCCATATCTCATCCAGAATCCCTCCAGCACAGAAGGGGCTGATCTAGTTCCATGTTTTCATACATTTTCAGGGCATGGCAAAAATAGAAAAAGGCTGTAATTTAATGCCTGGGAGCTCTTTCCAAGAGGATAACAGTCAGTACTGATTAATTCAGTAAAGGGTTAATTCTACTGAGAGACCAGAATTCTGCTCTGCTGCTAATGAAGTTTGCCTCTATGATTATTTTGCTTCAAAGAAAGCTCAGGATGAGCCACGGTCTGATTCTGAATTGTCATCACTTCTTATTGAGGAACATCCAACTGAGAAAGTCCTGTGGCAAAGAAAATTTATTACATACACCCAGTTAAAAATATCCCATTTTCCTTCCTGCTTGGATTATTCAGGTCTATCAGAGACAGTAATTGTGGAAATACAAGTACTATGAAAAAAACCAGGAACTTAACGTTTCTGTTTGTTTCAGATTCTAAATTCCATAAAATCTTATTTGTTTGTTAATGTAGAATTCTTCCCCACACATCTTAGGCTGGGTCAGTCACAGTTGATGTCAATACTGTAAAATATTTGTTTATGGCTAGGCAGTAACCACCCTATTTTGCTTTTCTTCTCCTTTCATGTCTTTTTCTGCTACTCAGCAATAACAATGCCCTAGTTTTTTTCCAAATGACCTAATTAGTGCATCTTTCATGTCTAACTGCTCTTCTGAGCTGGGACTGGAGGAAGACAGGTTTTCAAGCAACCTAATATGAAAAACAAGCCAAAATTAAGTTCTTTCAGATCAGGGTGATAGCGTTGTCTGAAAAGGATGAAGATGAGTGGTGTGAAGTTAAGGAAATGCACTCAAGGATCCAAGAATGAAAAGAGAAATACAGAGAAAGAATATCATTTAAGTTTTCTTGTTTAGGGCAGTATTTTGTAATTTTCTGGTTTGAAGCTGATATAATCATGCTTGCCCCTCTTTGAAATAAGACATGCACAAGTGTTAACAGTTTCAGAAGGATTCCAGCTGTCCAAACCTGACATTGCTACCCAAGCAGGCTGGATAAAGCAAGAGGAATGCCAAGTCTTAGGCCTAGGAGTGCTTCTGCTCTTCTTCCCCATGGAACCCACCCCATCCTGCACAAGACATTTCCCTTTGCTGCAGGGGATAAGGAAGTTGCTGTGTGAATAATAAATTCCATGTGAGACACCAGGAAACGTCCTGGGGTGAGCAGTGCCCTGCACACATCAGTGCTTTGGTGGAGAAGTGGATTTGGGAATTTGTGTGGCTTATTCCCTGTTGTAGAAGAGGCAGAGGATCTTCCAGAATGGCTTGGGGTTTTTTTCAGCTAAAGGAATAAAATCAAGTTCACTGGTTTTGGAGCTAATAATTCCTACAGTTCAGACTTTCCTGGGTGTGATGAGACCTCAGTGTTTGGAAGCTTTCTGGACTAAACCTGAGCTGGCTGCTGTGAGGATTCAGACCAACTGGGTTTTGAGGAAAATATGACAAATTTGAAAAATTTGATCATCTAATCTTTCTGCCAGAAAAATCAATCATTTAATGATGTAGTCTCTAATCTTTACTTCTAGTTTATTTGAAATGCTTAAAACCAATGGCTCAGAGGGTTTATTAGAAGAAAGAAAATTTTAGGAGGGTCACACTTTACAAGCAGCGTTCTCAGGGAAGATTGAGCAGCTGAGCCTGTCACCATGTGAGGAAGGAAGTACCAAAACCACACTGCTCTCTGAGCTGTGGGAGTGGATGATAGGAGAGGATAAGGCAACAGCACTTGCAGAAAATGTTACTCAGACTTCTCTTTCTCTTTCTACCTCCTCCACCAGTTGCTAAACTTAAAACTGGCAGGAAGTTGAAATTTAAAAAAACCACACAACCAGCCCCCAAAGCAGGACTCCAAAACTGGCTTTTGTGGTCTTAACTGCAGACACTGATGACATGAGTGGAACCCACTCTACATGTACTGGGATAAAGGGCTTAGGATGGGTAAGAGAGGTGGAATACAAATTCCTCTAGGGCCAGGAGGCTGCACAATGCAAAAGCACAGCTGGTGATCCAAGCCTTTGGTTTGGCCTTTGAGAAGATCTGCTGGGCAGATGCAATGCTGTTTTATTGACTTCAAAGCTGCCTGAATAGCAGTTCTGTCCCAAACCTTGCAACAACCTTTAGATCCCAGCTGAAAGCATGCTTATGCACTGACATCTGCCCAAGGCCCACCTTTCTAACAGAGAAAGTGCACATTTCTCAGTTTTTATGTCTGCACTTTTACTCTTCTGAAAGGAGAGCGCCTTTCAGACTGTGCAATGTTTGCAGGCTCTGGCTGTGTCACTGAGCTGGCAGATGCAGTGATGAGCTTTCTGCTGCTGGAAATTTCCACCAGTGCTGTGGGATACACTCTGGGGGGCTGTGGGATGTGCCCCAAGCTCTCTGCACAAGGCTGGAAACCCCAAATCTCAGCTTTGCCAGGAACCTGCCACTGGAACAGCCACAAGGATCAACAGCCTCCTGAAAACTTGGAGCCCTTTTCCCTCAAGACAGTAAACAACAGGAGTGACTGACTAATTTCAGTGTTTATATCATGGTTCAGGGATCAACCAACCACCAGTGTCATCTTCACTGAAATCTTTGCTTTTTCTGTTTATGAATTCTGACCACAGTAAGGCACACCCTGTGAAATGTGCTTTAAAAAATTTTGCAAGACTCAAATTTGTTCTCCACAAGTATAAAACTTAATGACCTTCTTTGACTCCCAGTAGTGCTCATGAGCAATAGGAAAACTTTTTAAAGCTGTATATTGGCCTCTTGTTTCATTAGAATTTTTTATCAAAATGTTAGTAACACCCTCATGATTAGGTCTGGGTTTCATTTAGCACTTGGGACAAATGGACAATGTCTGCTCTGTGTAAAACACACCAAATCCCTTCCCAGTTTCACCAGTGTACCTCTTCCAGGACACAGTGTGTTGTTTGTGAGAATTCAGGTGTTTAGATACATATAACATAGTGGTATTAATAGTAACTTTTTTAGCAAAGTTTTCCAAGGAGTTCAGCCCTTTCAGTAGAGAGAGCTAAAGATTTTAAGAAGCCTTTTAATTTTCAAAATAGTGCTTAATTTTTTTTTTTGTTTTGTTTTTTGTTTTTATAAAGAAGCCAAAAGTTTTATGAAGACATGCACCTGTAATAGGGCTGGGGGAGATTAATTTCCAAAATAACAGTTCTGTTAGTAATAACAGAAGGTTGTGGAGTTCTATTATTAGATTCAGGAAATGACCTGTCTTACCTTGTAATGACAACTCTGACCTACTTCTCACTCTTGAAAAAATGACAGAATCATCCCCAAATAATGACACAGTTATATTCAAACCCTGAGCTGTAGCTTTGCTCAGAGGAACATGTTTAGCAAACCCCCCAGCTCGGGGGGCTGGGCTTTGCAAACCTTGTATAATTTCATGTACTGGGTCCACATAAATCAGAATATTCCTGCTTAAGTTACTGAGGAAGAACCTCTCTTGTTTCTGTATCTTTTATTCATTGCATCACTGGCCAAAGCTGTAACAACTGTTGTTTATATTGAGCCTTTTTGCAGAATATTCTCAGCTTTTAGCACTGCTATTGAGTATCAGGTAGTAACTACAATATGCTAATGTGTCTTTCAGCTTGTAGGAGAACTCCTCCTACCAGCTGAGGTTTGCATTATCATATAAACGAAACGTGTGGATGTGTTCCAGCAGAAGGCACCAGCCAGCACTTGGTGTTTCCATGGGAGTGGGGAGATTCTGAAGTAATAAAATTAATGTTTAAAAAAAAGGCACATTCTTCTGCCCATTCATTCTATCCAGGAGTGTTGGTTTATTGTTGTTGTTGTTTGTGGATGGGGTTTTTTTGTTTGTTTGTTTGTTTTGTTTTTGTTTTTTTTGTTGTTGTTTTTTTTAGTGAGAACCAGTTCTCTTTCCTATTAAAGCTCTAAATTCTTGTTTTAAACAGTGGCAGTACATGGAGGACCTTTCTGCATCTATAATCACCACATTCCAGTGAATATTTTCCTTGCTTGTAAGTGTGGAAAAGTCTGAGAACAGAGGCCTTAATTCCCAAGCTTTCATTCAGATTTAAATACCTACTTATTTATTCAGTTCCTGAAGTAGCACAACAAGCTTCACTTTTCTTTTAAAGCCCTTGATTTCAAATTAACTTCTTGTTGAGAAACCCAAAAAATCTGATTGGAAAAGGCTGTTCAGTTTCTGCTGGGGTGTAAGAAGTGAGAAACCCAAAAGACCTGGCTAAAAAAAGGCTGTTTACTTTTTCCAAGGTGTCACAAGCTAAGTGGACTGTGAAAATCAAATTTTGAGGTATCAGTAGGTTTGGTGAGGAGGTAGGAGCAACTCCACATGGTTGGATTTCATTTTAATGATTCACCTATGGCATTAATATCTCTGGGTTTATTAGACCATCCACTGACTACTTTTTATTCACAAATTTGAAAGGAAATCACCAAAAGTTCTCAAAATTAAAAACTCAGACAATGAGAACAAGAGGTAATTCTGCCAAAGGACTACTAAAGTCGGACAAGTTACCAGAGAATTACAAATTCTAATCTGGTCTATCAGTACCATTGTTAAATGTTTCTTTTAACTGACAGTGAGTTCAGAAATTCTGAGACATCAGAGCATCTTTTCAAAATAATACCTGGACCTCCTCACTAACAGATTGTAGCCCACCAACCCCTATTATCAGGGTATTTATTGGGTGACAGTAGAGATGTGATTCTAAGAAACACCTCAGGTCTGAGGCTTTCCAATTCAGTCCTTCATGTCTGATCTGAACAAGGCTGTCCTGCTGGGCTCAGCTCTTCCCACCAGCTCACTCACGAGCACAAAACTTCAGTATTCTTGTCCTCCCCAAAACACCTCACACAAGCTCTGATGCATCAGAAAAGGCAAAGCAAATTGTACCTTCTGTAGCAAAATCAAGATATGTGTGAAGGGAGGGAGGGAGGGAGGGAGGGAGTCCAGAATGAGCCACAAAGGAGCAGCTGTGCTGGAACAGCTGCAATTCCCCCCTCCTTGGTTTGGAAGGCCATGAAGAGCTCCCTGTGTCTCATGGTTAGGAACTTTCTAACCTCCAGCTTAAACATGTGGCACAGAACTCATAACAAAATAAAATCCTTCATTTTCCACCATGAAATATTAGAAGAAGCCAATTTCTCTTCCTCAGTATTGACTTAGTGAGATTAATGTTGTTCACTCTGTGACTTCTATGAAAATATGGAAGCTATTCAGATGAAATGGAAACTTTTTCAAGCCTATTCCACAGAAGCTGAGAAAAGCTATTGAACACTGAATCACATGTTCCAGGCTGATTTACCTTGAACACCCACCTAAAGCAAAAGCACATGAAAATCATCTCAAATCCTCTGTTGTGGACACAACTGACTTTTTTTTTTTCCTTTAAGTTAAAGTCAACAGTTAAGCAGTGAACAGTTAAATCATACTCCAAAGGTAATACTTGCAAGAAAGTTTAACCTTTGTGCAGCTGCTATCAGTCAAAGAATTTATGCACAAGTCCCTTTGAACATCCCCCAGTCTTGTATTGTATCACTTTGCTTGAGCAGTCATGTCAACACTCATTTTATTTTGGAATATTCTTCTTTTTCTCAGTAAACGCTCCAATGAACAGGTCTCTGACCAATCACTCACAAATCATTTGCCTGATATCTCCCATGAGGTTTCACTCCAAAACAGCTAAAATAATTTTAAATGTAAAAGTTGTTCTTTAACAAGTTTACTTACGGTACTCTGAGCTTTGGAAATTTCTGAATATCATTTTCAGACATGTTCTGGAAAGGAAAGGAAACACATGACAAAATTGTCCATGGAACACCCTGTGATTTACCCAAGTCATACTTAGATATTCAAAAACGTGGCATGAATTCATGTGGTATTTAAACAACTTCAGAAGTCAGGTGTATTAAATTCCTTCATGTCTGCACAGTGAAACTGGACCAGATTGTGAACGATTGCAAAATTTCAGGGTAAAACTGTAGACTTTAAAATAGAGAACCTTTGGCTGGAGCTTTGCTCTAAGAACCTCATCTGTAACATCACAATACACATAAAATCCCCTGTTCCAGTGGCCATGTAGCTGGAAAACTCCTTGGACCTCAAAGCAGCCTTGGCAGCCTAAAAAAAAATCCTTTTAGAAACAGGAATGGGGGGAGGAGAGGGTTTGTTCCCCCCCAACCTTAACTTAGCAACTGGACTGGGATTAATTCTGACTGAGATTTGCTTTCCTGATGCTCCTGCAGAGCCCTCCCTCCTCTTCCTCCAGCACGTGCAAATCCACACTCAGCACAGATTCAGGCAGGGTGGAAACTTTGGATTTAGTTGCTTTAGTGCTTTGTTTAGTTAATCACAAGCCCCATGAATTCCCTTTGGAACAGGGATGATGGTCTGGGTCTTTCTGGTAACCACACCAGGTTTCTCATCACACCTTGGCTCACAACCCTGGCAGTGTCAATGGTCAGGACAGAACAAATCCAGTCTCTTTTCCCACACTATTTTGCCTCTGGGAGGAGTGAAACACAGGGGAAATGTCCTGGTTTTGTGGAAATGTCCTGCAGTACTTCCTGATTCTTGATTAACTATAAGAATCAATTAAGATACTTTAACATGTGGCTGGCTGTTTTTTTCTAAAGGCTTTTTAAGCTTCTCTCTAGAGTTCTGTTCTGGTGATAAACCTGACAAATATTAGAGGTATAAACTCTTTTAGAAGGGACACTTTTCTGTTTTAAATAGTAGAGAATTCTATTAGAATAAGTTACATGGAAACCCCTTTGAGTTTATTCCCACTACATCTCAACTGGGCTTTCCTGGTGGCAGCCAGAAGGCACCCAAAGGTGACTTTGAAACGAGGATGTTATTCTGATGAATTACAGCAACACTTTTACAGGCAGATTTATCATGTAGATCTGACAAACCCAGCAAACACTCAGCCTGAGCAGCTGCTTCTGTGCAAATGTAATTTGGCAGTTTCCAGTCACTCACAAAATGTAAAAAGATGTTTCCTAGGCAAACTATTCATGAAGAGAAGCAATTTTTTCCAGATTGCTTTGCAGTCTAAAATATTCTACTGGATATCTCCTTCTGTGGTTCTGTTTAACAAGTGAACCTTTTCTCTTTTCTCTCATTTTACAATTGACAAGTAGTCAAAAGCTTTAAAGGAGTCTGGGCAGGGGTGAGCAGCTGCTTGGCTTGCTCAGTAGAAAACATCCTTTGAATCTGCCAGGATGCCTCTAAGAGCTGCTGCACTCTGAGCTGTGGAATTACAGAAACACTCTGGAAATAAAAGAAAATCACAAACATCACTCAGGAATGGCACAGTTATTGCACTTCTTATTTGCACCTCACAAACTACCAGAGTTTCATTATGGAGCCAGAACTCCCACTCCAGCCACAGATCCTTAGTGCTTGAGCTGAGCAGGATCTCTTGGGGGTTGGTAGGATAAATCCCATGACACATCTGAATAATGCTGACTCCACCCTCCAGTAGGAGGGAGGGGTCGGATCCTGTTCCTACAAAAGGGGCTTGGAAATTTTTATGTTGTGTTTCAATGAAATGCCAAAAAACTGAATATTAGGACAAGTAAATGAAAATTATAAAACTTTAGAAGAGGTGTGCAAAGATCTCCCCACTATGACTAATTAAACAGAAGATCAAAATTACTACTTCTGGGGAAAATAGAATGGTTAATATTTGAAAATCAAAGTAAAAGGCAGTAATACTAAAAGCTCTTATACACCTTCATGGATGTGTATTTAAGACCTGGAAACAGCAGCTTTGTCAGTGGAAGTTATCAGCTTTTCTAAAATTAAACCAAGCCTGGAACAACTTTGATTTAAAGCCACTGAGATTTTACTTGCTAGTTTGATGCTCTTAAATTTTATTGATTTTGTGTATTGCTACAGAAGAAATCTAATTTTATTTCTAGAGAAAAGAAGGAGTTATTATAATGAAAGGCCAGTCATTCTGACCAGGGCTGTGTCTTCTTTAATATGACAGGATAATTAATAAATGTGGGGTTTCTGTAGTTAATATTGGAAAACAAGAACTTGCTATAAAGGAAGAGATGAATTTAAGACAAGATTATTGTTTTAGAACTTCTCTGTCAGTTTAAAAAAATACTAAAAAATATTCATATTGAACAACATGCTTGGGCTCCCAGCATCCCATATTTAAAGCCAGCTGTGTGGCTGATTTTAGCAAAAGCATTTACCTCCCATATTTACACTTCAGTAACCACTGGGAGGTGGCTCTTCATCTGCCACTGAAAAATGAGGAGGAGTCAAAAGCATCACTTGACTGGAATTTTACAGGAAGGAATTTTACAACTCCACTTACCAGAAACCTTTGTCCATTTATGCTGTGCTTCCTCACGACTTTCTCACAGTCCTTGTACTTTAGCTGTCAATGAGAAGGTGATTATTGCACCCTTAACTATCAGAATCAATTAAGATACTTAAACACGAGGCTGGCTTTGAGTAGATGTTTTCAAGGTACCTTTTTGTATGCCATGGCCTGCCTAAATGGCTCATTTTGTACCACAAACAGGGATTTTTATGACAGACATTCTTGGGTGCACTTAAGGGTTTTCATCCCTTTAGGAACACATAATTCCTCCCATTTACAAACCACCTCACAATTGCCTGGCCCAAAGAAATATTTGAAAAATGGATTGTTGTGGTACTGACTGGGATGAGCAGCTGCACAAGTGGAGCAAAAACCTCGTTATCCAGAAATACTAAAGCTGACTGATCCCAGCCACAGGATCATTTTTGTGATCAAAAAGCTTTCACTTCTGGATGGAAATCTCACTTGTTAATCCTGGAAATTATCTATAATATTTGTAAAGCTGTTCTACAATATTATGTTTTCCAGCAGCATTTAGGACAAGGACGTGCTCTTTAGAAGTTGCTCATTTCCAGGCTGACCATGAAGCAAGACATGACTTTTAAACATTTCCAGCAGGTGTCTAAAGGTTTTGATTTTTTTTTTTTTTTTTTTTTTTTAATTTGGACAGAAATAGCATAAAGTAAGAACACAATCTATATTTTTGATCTGGCTAGAATGTGTTTTTCTGTTTCAAGCTGGTCAGGTCCACATCAGAAGGAACCCAAAGAGCAGGCAGACAAAGTGACTTTTGAAGGCTTCGAGACAAAAGAATGATTCTTGTTCTGCCTGAAACTTTAGTTAGTGAAAGTTATGCAGACAAACGACCCTGTGCTGCTGGGAGGGTTCCCCTGAGGCACAGAACCTCTTATAGGGAACATGACATCATTTGGTAGTTGTGCCCCATCGTTCATTTTAATGTGTAACATTGTAAATTGGAGTAGGTGAGAACAACCCTGGAAACAACTGAACAGCAGAAAGGATATTTTTAGGAGCCACCTTCAGTTATACACATGAAGAAACAGTCCTAACTCTGGTAAATATTTTAGGATAGATTAAAACTTTTGTGCAGACTGAGGACTTAAACCTGTAAATAATTTTTTTCATACAAAGAGTGCTACCATGATGTTACCAGCACAAGTCTGTGTGCAGAGGGAAGGAACAAATCACTGTGACTGAGACCTAATCTCATTCTTAAAGTAATTGATGAAAAATACTGTTTAGCTGTTAAAATAAACCTCGTAATATCCCAAATATGCACATTTTTACTTTTTCTAAACAAACAAACAAAAAATTTAGTAAAAGACTTTGGAAATGATTTGAAAATTTGGTTCTTCATTGGTTCATTCATTCTCTGAGTTCATCTGGGAAAAGATCTGGTCCCTTGTGACAGATGCCCAGAGCTGGCTGCCTTGGGTTGACATTATTGTCTTAACCAGATTTTTTAGATGAGTTAAACAGCTTTTGCTCTGATTTAGCTCCCTGAGAGTAGAATGCCATTATCTCGGGTCTGGAGGGTATCTTCATCACTAGAAGGGAAGCACTACAGATAAATGTGCATTCAGTTAGGGTAGAACTTACAGTTAATCCTTTATCACTGTTTAGAATATCATTATCAGATCTTTCAGAAAGCCGTTTTTCCCTTCCTAATTTCTTGGAAATTGTGCTCCAACTTCCCCCTGCAGTGTTGTTTTAATGTTTTTCATACTTGCCTGAAGTTACCTCTTGATAATGATCTCATCGGTTCAATCTCCAGTTTTTGGTTTCACTTTCCTCTGCCACTCACCCCTTGCACCCAAAAATTAGGGGCTTTTGAGTAGGTGGAAGTTTCACTTCTCTGGAGATTTGGTGGACACAGACTCTGTGTTTGATCTGCTCATCTTTATTAAGGAGTTTTGCATTCTACTATCAAACTTGCTTCAACTCCCCAATAACACTCTCGTAGAGTCATAGGAGCCATTGGATAATATAAACTTCCCATTATTTCAAAATTAAGCCCAAGGTGTTCCAAGTTTTACAAGTTTAGCCATGGATGTGATTAATGAATATATTCAGAGGCTCATTTGTGACACGGAGCAATTTGGAAAAAAATATCATTTCTGAAAAATCCTTGAAGATGAAACGGGAAATTTGTAACCTTCACAGCTTCGTGCCCTCCCCAGCTGTTAATGTGTGTTACACCAACAAGTGCTACAGCAATGTGCTCATTTTCTCTAAAAAGCCATCAGTTTCTCTTACACCCAATTTAAAAATCCCTTTCAAGATTCATTTCCACTGACCAGTTCAGCTCAGCTTCCCATCTGACAGCGCTTTTGCTTCTAGTTCTGCAGCGAGCTTTGCCCATTATAAAATACCTCCATTTAGCCCAACCAATGTCCCAGCAGTTTGCTCCTCCATCAAAGACAAAACACAGCCAAACTCACCGTCCTGAAATATTCTGCCAAGTCCTCTGGCTCCCAGGTGAGCACATCGGAGCGGTAGGGGACGTTCCGCAGGTCCATGGCAGGTCTTCCCCCCGAGGCAGTCAGGGAGTGTTCATAGCAGGGCTGTGGATGACAAAGCCATGGATCCCCTCTGTGTGGCCACCTCCAAGGAATTCCTTGCCCAACAGCCAGCTGCTTCTGTCAAGGAACTGTTCCTGTCAGCTTAGAACGATGTTGGGAGGACGTTCCAGAGAGGCACTGCTTCCTCTGCTGCAAAATGGTCTCTTCTCAGAAAAGTTTCAGCTAGTCAGCCTTACCACTTCCTTTCTTTGAATATAAATAAGTAAACAAGGAAGCACAGCAGAGTGATGAAAATGGTCTGCCTGCTATATATAAGTGAGCTTGAAACTGCACACATAAATATTTTTGTATTTACTCATGTTGTACAGCATAAAAATATTGTCATGTTATCTTCATAAACCTGGGTTATTGTTCTGTGCAAGTCTGGCCCAGGGAAGTACCCCCAAAGAAGAAAACATTTGCTTAAAAGAAACTGCTTCAATTTACCTCAGTCCCTGAAATAGCTTTCTTTGTACAATAAAAGGTTATTGTCAGAGCTGTATATAGAGGAACTAATGAATTAGTGATGGAATTACAGTCAGCATTCCTTCAAATAAGGAATCACTCAGTGAAACTAAAATATGTCCAAGTTTAAATGAAAATTATTACATTGCCATTGTATCAATGCCTCATTTTTCAGCTACTTCTTTCTTATGAGGATTTTTGTATCTGAAAAAGAATCCACAAAAACCATAATATTACCACAGGGACATGACAGACTTTCACCTGTCCTACACAACAAATTCAGGCACCTTCCCATCAGCAGGTCCCTTTGGTGAGATTGTTGTGGAGCTTCCTCCCAGAGCTGTGCTGGTAAGAATCCTGGTGCTCACTCCTCCATTGCACTGCACAAAAGGTGGTAATTTCTGAGTTCCTGTACTAGTAAGAACAGGTGCATAATTCTGAAGCACTGGAAAGGAAAGTTTCTCTTCTTTCTAAGGAGAAATTAAATGCAGCCCTCTTGTGTCCAGTCACTGACAACCTCCTTACCTGTCTGCAATGGGTGGGTGTGTTCCATATGAGTGCATGTTTTTGGGGTCAGACCTACAACTCTTCACAGCAAGAGCTTTCCTTTTGAAATTCAGTCTGATCGAGAGTAGCTTACTTCTTTCTGGAGAAATTCTGATAAATGATGGCAGCATGGTATTTAAAACTCTCTGAAATTAAACTGCTGTCACAGCTGTTCTAAGCAGTGTTGCATTTATCAAATACATGCTACAGCTGGGCTTTCTGGGTTCTTACTTGAAATCACCTGAGTGAATCATCTGAGTCATGTCCTGACAGTATCACACAAACATCAGCACCTCTAGGTGTGGGGATGCAACAGGACTGAATGAACTGGTGACAAAGAATCCCCAAAGGAAAAGTTGCTTTGCTGGTGCACTGTCAGCAGTGGTAAAGGGGAGGTGACATAACTGCACCTCAGACACCCCATCACACCCCCTGCATTTCACAGGGAAACAAGCAGGGAGACAGGAAGAAACCTGTGCTAAACTTCTAATTGCTCATTCTAATACGAGTTTCATTACCTCCTAATCTGGTTTCTATCCCAAACCCAGTGTAGCAGATCTAATTGCAATTGTGTTACTCCTTATTTGTACTAATATAAAACTAATTAGTCTGGTGAAAATTTATGCTGGTGATGTTATAGGAGAATTACAGTGTCATTTATTGTGATGCTGAGAAAGGAGGAAAGCAGTTACCTTTAAAGCCAATCTCCCAGTCTCAAGAGCAGCTAGCACAGAATTTCTAGCACACATATCTATTATTATTTGCTTGCATCCTGTCTGTGGCATTGAGCACCTCATAGCTACATGCAGATCTCATGCACTTCTTGCACAACTCAGCTGCACACAAACTGGAGCTCTGCCTTTCTCTACAGCTTCTTTTATAACATGATAAACACATCAGATGTGGTGCCCCAGCGAGGCCTGCTGAGGAAACACCACTTTGTATTCTCCACATTTGAATTTTCACATATCCTCCTAGACCAGTTGACAATCTCATGAGATGGACTTAAGGCTCTTAGATTTTCAAAAGCTGAGAAACATTGGCTTTACTGCTATTATCAGGTGCACATCTTTTCACTGAGATTTTTATTTCCTCTTTTTAAAAAACTAGGTGTTCCATGGGTATTTTATAGCCTGCAGTGACACAACTTTCACACAAAAAAAAGTGTCTCTTCAGCAACAGCTGCCAGTGGTAAGTTCTTTCTGATGCAGTGATGCTCTGGTGACTGATGTTTGAAATTGTGAGACTCAAACCATTTTAGGCAACACGGGGGAAATTCACACTGCCAGCATTCTTCAGAGAGCAGCAGCATTTCCCATTTTCTCTCACCTCTCTCTGGTGGTCTTCTGTCCCTGTTTTAAGTGGAGTTAAGGGCTTACTTTGAACCACTTTCAGAAGGGTTTATTTTTCTAGAATAACTCAGGTTATGTATCCACATCCCTAGAGCCAAACAAAAAAAAATTTCAAACCTTTTAAGAATTTAGTCTTCACGTTCATCTCAGTCCCAAAGCAAAGGGGATGTTTATGACATGGTTTTCTTTTGTCCTGCCCAATTTTGTTTTTAAAAGACTGGGGTAGGTTCTTCCTTTTACCCTGGAAATCCTCACCCTCGACAGCCAATAGTTCCCCTCTGAACACTGCATGCCCAATTCCAGGCTGTGTTACCCACCTTTAGCTGTGAGAGACTGAAAAGTCAGCACTAATGACTCCAAGTGGCACTTTGGTGCTTTGCTGAGGCTGGGTTTGCACCCCCAAACCGAAGGGGAGGAGGAGAGGTTTTGGGTGTGTGGTGGCCAAACCTCTGATCATAAGAACAGCCCCGGTGCCAAGGGGGGTTTCAGATATTTTCTGAATTTGCAGATGTTTTCATTACCCACCATGGGAGGATGAGCACAACAAACTGACCTTTGCTTAGCAATGGATTGGGTTCAGAGGCAGATAAGGGAGATAAGGGAAGCAGACCCTCACAGGTGCAATGATGCTTTTTACCACATCAATGCCCTCCCTTGCACACCTGGCTCAGGTGTAAAACTCCTCCCTGGGGAAAGTATCAGGATATTCACATTCACATCTAGGCCAATTTGGAAAAGCAGTTTGTAGGAATGGAACTTGGAGACTTCCTCCCCACCCAGTGGCAGAATCACAGCCCCACACTGGTGACTGCTGGGTTGGGTGGACACTGAATATGACACTTTAATGGGAATAGCAGCTGAGGTACCAACCTACCTGCCTCTGGAATGTATGGCTTGAATAAAACTGTGTCTGAGATACTGGCTTCAAATCCAATTTCACACAAAACAAACAAAAAAGAAATGTGTTCTTTATATGAACTCAACCCTCAGCAAAGATTTTCCTGGATGGAAAAAAAAAATATGCCTACTTGAGGAAGCATCTTTTTCATTGCTAGTGAATTGTGTTACTCTGAGTAGGTGTCAAGAAGGAGTTCAGGCAGCTCCAAAAGGCCTGAAATCCTAAAATACAGCCACTGCAGAGTGCAGCTGGACTCAATTGAGAAACCAAAGAGAATCAAATATCTGCTAAAGCACTGTAAAAAATAAGGCAAGTACTCAGAGATTCTAGCAAGAGCAGTTTGCTCAGGTACATGTTTTATTCCACTGTGTTTGGGTTGGAAGTGGCATAATGTGTCTGTTTTGTCCAGAGATGCTGCAAACAAAAGCAGAGAACACTTAGGAGACCTCAGCAGAGCTGTCTGCTGAGGAAAGACTGAAAAAACCACTTGCTAAGTCTGAGAAAGGGAAGTGGGAGAAGAGGGAACAAAAAAAGGAGATAAAGTTATTCTCATGAATAAGTCAGTTATTCTCATGACCTGTGAAGGGCTCTGCTAACAAGAAGAGCTGGTGCAAGCTTGAGGAGGAGGAACTGGGGATTGAAGAACTCTCCTGCAGTATTTGGGCTGCTCAGTGCAGTTCAGCAGTTCAGTTCAGAAGCTGCCAAACCAGGTCAGCTGTGACACAGAGGGGTCAAAAGGACAACTGGAGAGGATGTTCTGGTTTGGATATGACCCTTCTGTACCAACGGTGTCTCCCAGGCACAGAGCTCGACCAGTGAACAAAGCTGGTTTGTAACTGAGTTCACCAGTTTGATGGAGACATTGCTTGTTAAAAACACAGCCTTTAGTCTGGGCTAACTGCTCAAACCCCTTCCTCCTGTGCTGTCAAAAAGCACAAATTCCCTCCCCCAGCTCCAGGCCAGCCTGCTGCCAAGGCAGAGCTGCCAAGACCCTGGCTCTGCAAGGCTCCAGTTACCCCCAAGGCTCTTTTCCACCAGCCCTTTTGCCATAACAGCTCCTCCTCTGGCTCCCAGCAGATCCCTGCCCCTCCTGTCCCCTCTGCACCACTGCAGGATTGGGCTGTGCTGGGGAACCTGCCAGCTCTACTGGAACCCAGAGTCTGTGGGAGCTGCTATCCCTGCATGGAGCTGCAGCCTGGAGCCCATTCAGTGCCTCCATAACAGGCTTTCCATTTGCTTTGCCTTCTTTTTGGTTTTGGTAGGGGGGTTATTTGGTACAGGTTTGTTAAAAAACAACCAAAACCCCAAAATTGTTCTGTCTTAGGTTACAACTTAATATGTAACCAAAAGTGTGTATTCTATCACCATCCTTATAAGCTGCTAAAAACAGGTGGGGCAGGGTTCTTTATCTCTTCCATGGCACATCCCTGATGAGATAAACACAGCAGCCCAATTAAAATTAATAAAGAAATAAAATTTATAATGTGGCCGAAAGATCGGTCACAAGAACCACAATTGAGCAAAACAGTTGGTGGGAGCTGGGTGAAACAGTGAGCCTGACCTCTGTGGCATCAGACCTCCCTGATCCAGGCCAGCTGCCTTGTTTGGGTTATTTTTATATGATTTTTGGGGAGTGTCCAAACCCAGTTCGTTCTCCTTGCTCTTTAACATATTCATGGGGTTCTTCTTTCACGGCGCAGGACTGGACAAGGGGTTTCCTGGATGTCATGAATTGCCCATCTCTGATGATGAATTTGTCCATCTTCAGTTCCCAGAACCCACAATGGTGTTCCCAGAACCTACAATGCTTTAACAACTGAGATGTAGATATCAGAAAATAGAGATCAAGTCATCATGTCTGGGTGTAGAGTTAATGTTCCTGTGATAAGATCCAGCTCCCCTTGGGGGGACTCCTCTCTGTTGATTACTTTTTGTAGAAAGAATTCCCTTTGCAACTGCTCCAGTGTTGTGAAATTCATCCTCAGCCAGGCTGTTTGGGGAGTTTGAAACCCTTGCTCTTTATATTTTTATTTTAGTTCATATCTATATCTAATAGCACGAATTACAGACTTCATTTACAACACCTGATAACTCCCTCTGAGGGATCTCTTCCCCTAATGGGTTATCAAGCCTCACTGCACGACTCATCAAATTACATCATCCCGTTGTGAGATGCTCCACCCAGGGGAGGACCCAAGCGTTCCTGCCGGGATTTTATCGGAGGTTTGGAACCCCACAGGCAGCCCTTCCCTCCTGGATTCCCAAGGACAAGAGCTACGTAACCAGCACTGGACCTTCAGAGGAAGAGCAGACCCTTCTACGGGATCACCTCTTCAACAAAACCACATCTGTCACTTCAACAGGACTGCAGCACCACTTCATCATGGTGCCAGGTCGTATCCTGACTCTGGTTTAAACCAGTGCTTCTGTATCACTGCCTTTAGCTTAATTTTCCTATTAAATTGTAATTCTGACTTGGGATCTCCCACTGGTTTGCTTTCAAACTAGTACCTGTTCTCTTTCAGCAACAATGCCAGAACAAAAATTATGATTTTTGTGTCATTTAAGTTTTTTAAACAGCAATATTTCAAGCCTATCCAACTATTCTGACAGCTAAAGCCACGGTGATTATTTTAACTCAACCCATTTTGCTATTTTAATCAAATGAACTCTTGACACCCATAAGCAGCTTATTTACTCTGACACTGTTTCCAAGTGATCTCCTTTTACTCAGACAGTTGTTTTCTAACCTAAGCAAAGCTACTTTGTAGCTTCAGCTCCAGAGAACTTGCAGAGTTTATACTGTAAACTGGTTGGCAACATGGGATTTTGGTCATTGTTGCAGCTGCAACGTTCCTGTCCATACACAAACTCAGAACGGATTCTGATCCTAAAGATTTCCAATTCTCTAAATATTTCAACAGCTTGCTGACCAGTAAGAAAAGCACTTGTGATTTTGTACTGCTGTGAAAAATAAAAAAGCTTCTACAGCTTTTCCACTGACTCATTTCAGACCTTCTCAGGAAAAGATTTTGTCAATCCTGAAAGTTTTCAAGAGTGAATTTCACAGACCAGAAAATACACAAGTGACTCGGAGAAAAAATGCTGCTGCTAGCCAACATCATCGTGGGTATAGTTTTGGTTTTAATGTTAGTTTTGTTTTCAATATTTACGTTCCTCTCTATGACTGGTCTAGTTTCCAAGGAGCTGAATTCTCGACCATTCCATGCTTTTCAACTTTTCACTGTCACGTTCATAAGAGGCATTTTTTCCTATAAACAAGCATTTTGCATATATTTTGAATTGTACACATGTATTGTACTGTGAGTGGACTTAAAACAATTCTTTTTATCCCCTGGCTCATTATGAAGGAGGGTCAGAACAGGTCCAAAGTAACTGTCCTTTGGAGCAGTCCTGATCTGTCAGGGCTGTCCCCTGAGGTGGGGATTAAAGCACGAGCAGGTAGGATCTCACCTGGATTGTACCCTCCCATTTATGTAACAGAACAACTGCAACCACTGCTGTTTTCTGAACAAATGTCAGAGGATTAAAATGGATAAAAATATATTCATGTTTTTCTCTTTTATCTCCATCCAATGAACAAAATTTGAGATTGTGTAGGAGAGAAGATTCAATCTCATTTTGCCATCTAGTGGCAACACTTTGGCTTGCTGAGATGCATTTCAGAAAAGCAAGCTGATGTTAGCTGGAGGTGGGTGTGAGTTACTAATTCTTTGGAATAATTGGTTATTTTTCTACTCAAAATATTTAAAAGCCTAGTTACATTTTATAGCAGCACTGCACAAATAGGCACATTGCTAAAATGAGTTTCCATCTGCAGGTACTTGGGAGAGCAGAGCCTGTTTCAGTAGTCCAGTGTGTTTCTTTGTTTCTTCATGAATCTGGATCACAAGTGATTTTTTGTTTCTCATGGATATGAATCATTAACTTCCCTTTCTACTTGCTCTTGGATTTTTACCAAGGCAGTGGTACAGCCAAGCAGTTTATCTTTAGAAATATAAAGGATAGCTCGAGGCAGACTGGCTGGACAAGCTATTTCTTCCTAAAGAGAAAAAACAAAAATTCTAAACTTTTTTTACAATTACTATAATTTTGTATTCAATTTGCATTTCTTTGGTATGATTTTTGTGTGTGTGTCTGCACTTCAAGGTTTATAGTATTAATTTCTTTTTCTCTTCCCAGGGTTCTGTGAGACACTGGTCATTATGTGGCCCTGTAAGATCCTATGGTGCTGCTTTGGGGCTGTTTGGAATAAGTGAGCACAGCCTGGCAGTGATGATGTTGTGGAGGGGCTGGAATTGTTCTTTGAGGTGCAGAACAGCAGAGCTGCATTCCTCTGCACTGCTACGAGCTGCCACAGCAGGAATAACCAGGGCTCCTGCTAACAGATCCCTTGGGGAGCATTAGAGGTGAATCAGCACTGAATGAGCAGTGTTTGTAAATAAATATTTGTAAGGTCTATTTTAGAACCTTTTAGAAGCAATGGAAAGCAGACATGTAACCATTCTGGTTGTTATCTACAGCAATGCAACAACATAAAAGCGTAGGAATTACAGGGAACAAAATGTGTGAGAAAGAAAGCAGAAGGATAAGAGTAGAAAGATCTCACCACCTGTGGATCCAGTAACTAGACTTGATTGAAGAGACTTGATTGTTGCAATTTTGATGTCTGGTGGTCTGAGTGATGGTCACAATCCATCAGGGGAGGGGGAAAACCCAAGAAACACAAGGTTAATACCCAGTCAGGTTTAGATGGAACACACAGCTACCTTCCCTGGGGAGGGGAATTTTACACTGTCTGAGGGTCTTTGATGTTTTATGACCCCTTCTAAATCGTGACCCTGCCTCTCCCTCGAGCAAAGTTGAGCCAGTTACACCCCTTTAGAAGGGATGAAAACCTTCAGGCCCAAGTGGGTGAATGTCCCATATGAATGTCACCCTTCCTTGGGAGCAGGGGGAGGACACTGGCATGAAAACAAGCACCATGATCTGTCTGACCTTCTCCCTTATCTGGCTCAAACCCCAGAGCCTCTGGTGGTAGGTGTGCAACCCCTCTGTCTCATGGAGATCAGATTTTGCCACCACACTCCCAAAAATTCTCGTCCTTACCCTGGACTCAGAGCCAGCAAAGCACCTGCTGCCCCCACAAATGGGAGATTGATGAGCCATTAACCATTAACATTTCAGGCTTTCACAGAGGTGCACTTCATAACTCAGTAGAGATTAAGGCCAGTGCACTCTCCTGTGCATCAGACATCGTTTGAAGGATTTCTTCATAGCAGATGTTTCTGACCCCCCCAAAATTCATCTTTGTAAGTAGGTACTGGAAAAAGCAGCACAAAGCCTTCCAGCTGTGCAAGCAGGAATAGGTTCAAACCTGGCATATCTTTTCAGGACGTTTTTATCTGAGGTCTAACTGCACTTGTCAGGAAAATTAAACCACAAACATCAGAGCTTTATGTCCTAAAAGGAGACAGAGCAGTCCTGTAACTTTATTTGAATAAAGGCCATGGACATTTCCCATGGGGTCTCTCAAGTTGCTGGAGGATGCAGCCTCCTTTTTATCCTCATTTCCTGGCCTCATTTCCTTCTCTCTTTCCCCATTGGCTGAGGCACTTAGGAGGTACAGACTTCCTGAATCACTCAATACAGACCCCCTTCTGATGTGTAACCCCTCAACTTTTACTTCTTCCTTGTGGCTTTTTTCTTTAGGCCCAGGGATTTAGCACAGCCTTGAGCGAGTAACAGTCTGTGTCAATTTGTGGAATTCCTGTGGAACTTATGGTTCCTCCTGTCAGGAAAATCCACAAATGCCAGGGGTTTATGTCCAAAAAGGAGACAGAGGAGCTTTATTTGAGTAAAGGGAGAGAGGCCACCAGGGCACACACCTACAGGGTTTTCTCTCTCAAGGTTTCCGAGGGCACAGCCTCCCTTTTATCCTAACTCCTGACCTCGCTCTGCCCTGTTCCTTTCCCCATCACCTGAGGTACTGGGAAGGTACAGCCTATGCAGTAAACACAGACAATTAAGTAGGGAATGACAGTTCTTATTCACCCATAAATCCAGATGATCCGTGGCTACTGCTAGCCAAGGTCTCCCATCCTTTTCCTCCTGCTGAAAAGTCCAAATCTCTGGGCTTCAGAGGCCTTGACCCGAGTATGATGGGTCCATCCATGTGCAGCTGTCCTGGCTGCTGTCCCTGCAGTCCTGCTTGGTTGGTAGGAACAGCAAAGTCCAAAGGCAGTGCCTGTGCTGACTGGGCTTCCTGCCAATGAAATGGCACCAGACACAGTATCCTGGCCACACACTGGTCCAAATGTACATCTTCACCTCCCTGCCACACTGAAAATCAACAGGGCTTTAAGAATCCCAAACAATCCAAAGGGGAATGACTGAATATCACCTCGGGGTTTGGCTCTTATTCTTGCCAAAGATAATGGTAAAAGCCATACCCACGGCATCTTAGTTTCTGTCACCAGCTTCAAAAGGTGTTTCTTTATTCCTCCATTCATCCTTTCTAGTTGACCTGAATTCTCAGGGTGACAGGGGGTAAGGAGGTCCCACTGAATTCTCAAAGTAGCTATAATCTCTTGAAGGATGTCCCTGTAAAACGAGCTTCCCGTCACAATCCCATATTGACAAATCATTTGTTAACTGTTCAACTGGTTGCTGAAGCAACTAGAAACTCCTCTGGCCACCCTACCAGCCAGCATACCACTACCAGAGGATATCTCAGCTCTCACCCAGGGCATCTCAGCAAAATACAAAATACAGCCTACATCCTTGGAAAGGACGTACAGCCCAAGGTGATTCCCCTGCCTTGCAATCTCCTTTGAAGTCCGGCTATGAACTGTAGCCAGGCAACCCTCAACAGCTCGTTTTGCTAAACAAAAAAAAATTTAAGGCAGTACATCTTGAGACGGTCTTTGCCAGTTCTCAAGAGGCACAATGACTCCCCCCATGGAATTGTTTTAACACTTGCAGGCTCAAAGATCCACTGATTACTGTCCTTTGTAACTCAATTGTCCCCTCTTTCTTCTGCTCCATCACCTTTAACTATCTCCAGCTCCTCTGGTTGGAAAGACATCACCACCACCACCACTCCCCTCTTCCCCTGGACATGGATGAGTCACAGGGGGCAAAGGGAGGATCCTGGAGACCCCTGGCAGAAGTGCTGCTTTCTGAACCACTCCATTGGCCAGTTGATTACCTATTGTTTCTCCTGAGTACCCTGCCTGATGTCCCCTAACATGTGTTATTTCTACCTCTCTTGGTAAATTCATCACCTCCAATAGATGAGTAATTGAGCTCTCATGAGCAAACGTTTTCTCTTGTAAATTAACAAACCTTTCTCCTCNTAATTGAGCTCTCATGAGCAAACGTTTTCTCTTGTAAATTAACAAACCTTTCTCCTCCCAGCTTTCCAAACTCATCCCACATGTGTACTTTGAACTGTAAATATTCACTACTTTTCTGGACACAGTTTGCAGGCTTTTACTAAGGCATGCAATTCTGTGGTTTGTGCTGACCATGTGCGGGAGTTTCTCCCCTTCTTGCAATTCCCTTCCCTTTACTATAGTATATCTGATAACTCGTTTTCCTCCCATTATTCTTGAAGATCCATTATAAACACCTTTTCTCCATTTGGCAGAGGGGTCTTGTAAATCTTCCCCAGCTCGAGTCTGGAGATCTGTTACCTGGATACAGGCAGAGCCTCCTTTAAGGCTCCTTCCCCGGGGCCAGTTAAACAGGGGGCTGGGTTAAACTCCCCCCTGCTTCTCAATTCTAAATCCCCCGGTTCCATTTCACACTGTAACAGCCTAGTGCCGGTGATCCAGCTAGAACGTGGTGCCAGACTTTAACAATCCTGCCATGAGTTATCATCAGAGACATGGCTGCACAACTCTGCAGGCAAAAGAGCCTCAGTTTGTTGGAGCAAACAGTGGGGCCATCCCCCCTCTTTGCGAACATTTTAGCACTAGAACTCCTCTGGCATAGTCCTGTACCAGAGGACCACACTGCTTATTACAATTCCGGCTACCTTCAGCATTCTATGCTCAGCAAATTCATTCACCATTCTTACGTTTGGGCATGGGATCACCAGAAAAACAATATTTCTAAAGAGTATATCCACATTCATGAATGATTCACACTGGAGAAATCAGTCTTTGGAACCAGTTCACATACTATTCCAATTCCTTTTCCGGGCCTGGGAGACGTAAAGCTGGGGCATTCATCAACCTTTCTTATAATTTTCTTAAATTCTCCTTTCTTTCTGATGTCTATACAATACCATTGGGACTATCCTGGGTTAAAAAGCCATACAATGGTCTGGCCAGAACAGAAAAGTCCTCAACCCCCTGCGATACCCCATTTATCTCGTGTCTACTAGGAAACACACTTCTCAGCTGAGCCCCCGGCAAAACGGCAGAGTCCTTCCCACCTGCTGTTTGGGTCGGCTCTCCCCTGTCGAGGAGGGAACGCCTCTGCCACGTCCTTGTGTCTGATCCGGTCTCTTCTCTCCAGGAGGATGCCTTGGGTCCTGCGGTTTAGCCCTCCGGGGCTGTAAGAACTCTGCCATCACCGTTGCCTTTTCCTCATCCCTTCCTACGTACACTTTGTAACCAGTTCATCCAGGGGCTTATTCTGCCTTCCCTCTAGCCCCGCTGCGGGGGCTCATTTCCCCGCAGCTCAAAATCACTCGTTTGAGCAGTGACACAAACAAAATCCCTTCGTGTGTCAGGCCAGGCTTTGGTGGCACGTAGTCTCTTACACCGCATGCCAAAGCCGGCCGCTGCACCTCACACCAGAGCCGCTCCCCGTCCAGCCGCAGTGTCCAGACACCCCCGCAGCACCACAAACTGCCCGTCTGGGCCCCCGGGCCGCTCTCGCAGCAAGCACCAGAAGCTCTGTAAAGCACCGGGTGCCGGCGGGAAGACACAGCCGATGGTTCTACAGGGCGGCCGGGTCGTTCGGCGACCTCATGGGGCCGGGGGGCCACTGCAGCCCGGGGGGTGGCGGCGCTGGGCACCGCCCGGCACTGAGCCCCGGCTGCCCCACAGCCTCGGCTCGGCCCCGCATCTCCCCACAGGAACCCAGCCCGTGCTGCCGATCCCGCACTCTCGCACCCAGCCTCGGCACTCCTCACTATAGGGGAACCCCCTCACAAACCCAAATCCTCCACCCTGTTTTTACAGTGACCCGGGGAGGGGTGGGGGTGTAGCAACAATGCCTCCCTGTTTTCCCTCTCCTGGAAACCGGGAATACAAAAGACCTGCAGGCCGACCTGTATTAGACTGCAGATTTTGAAGATAAGGCTGAGAACTTCCCAGTCTTTGCTTATCACACAGCCTCCCGCTGCTATTTGCCTCAATCATATTTCTACACACTCCCCTTCAACCAGTCCTTCCCCAAACCAACACCATATTGCCGTGGGCTGCCGAGACCCTTTCTTGGTGCCCCTTATTGCCCCCTCGGGGCGTCCATGTTCTTAACTACCTCTGGGAGAACGTGTAAACCGTCTCAACATCCTCCTAAAGGACCCATAGGAAGTATTTTGGGATCGTCATCCCTACAGTTGAGACACTTTTTCGACTTTCCTTTGCTGCCCACCCTGGGGGTCCTGCCATATTTTACTCCCCAAGTTGTACTCACCGGTGACATTTGCTGAGACCCTTCTCCACTCTCCCTTACTGCCCCCTCTGAGCATCCATGTCCAGTTGTCCTTTCCTACGGACTCTTCATGGACCCCCCTGGTCTGCCTCTCGTCTGTCTCCTGAGCAGTCTCGGGAACTCAATCAATCTGGTGCCGACCAGCGCCGAAGGGAGCTGGTCACCTAAAAGCTGGGTGAGGCACACCTCCAGCTCCTCTTGCCATGTGCTGGACCCAAACGGTGGAAGGATCCCGGTCCGAGCCCCTAATTGTCAGGAAAATCGAAAACGCCAGAGGTTTAAGTCCAAAATGGGAGACTTTAACTTTGTTTGAATAACGGGAGAGAGGCCACTGGGGCACACGCCCGCTAAAGCTTTCTCTCTCTCGAGGTTTCCGAGGGCACAGCTTCCCTTTTATCCTAACTCCCAGCCGCACATTGCCCTCTTCCTTTCCCCATCACCTGAGGTACTGGGAAGGTACAGCCTTCCCAAACCGCCTACCACATACCCCCACTTGAACCTACTGTTTTACCCCAAAGTTCCGAAGTTCAGGCTTGTGCAGACCCTTGCCTATTTCAGGAGCCAAGCTGTCTGGGCCCGGTAACGAACCTGCTGCCCAAAGTTAGCAGAGACATTAAGACCCATTTCGAACACGTTAACACACATCAAATTGTTTGTAGAGACATTAGCACACATCTTTCCTCCCACTCTCATTGCTTATTTCACTTCTCAGTATCTGGCTTTATCCACCAGTTTGTGAAGACACCTCCTTCTCATTTCTTTCACACTGATATTAGACTAGATGGTCTTGAAGGTCTCTTCCAACCTTGACGATTCTATTGAGAGTTTGGTGGTGCTGTCGTAGCCCTTGCAGCAACTCCTCGCCTAGCCTCGCAAACATTTGGTCAAGTACAAGAAGGAGAGGGAGGCAAGGCACCGCATGGCAAAGCAAAGCACGATGAGGCCCCGAAGGCGCGGGGGGTGCTGCCCCGGGGTACG
This sequence comes from Lanius collurio, assembly GCA_020086605.1. Classification (NCBI taxonomy): domain Eukaryota; kingdom Metazoa; phylum Chordata; class Aves; order Passeriformes; family Laniidae; genus Lanius; species Lanius collurio. The sequence goes on from JACBWW010000051.1 coordinate 4,188,533, forward strand.
TCCGGGGTGGAGCGGTGCGGGGGCGGTGCTGGATCTTTTCTTCCCCTGGCCCAGACGGCGGGAACATTACGAAGAGGAGCAGTTGGGGCGATGGACGTTAAGGTAGGTGCTGTAGGTGCCGATCAGTCGTGCAGGCGGCGGGGCAGCCCGGTGCGGGCACGGCTCACCTCGGGTGTCACTTCCCAAGGGACCGGAGCCCCGAGCCCCAGTGCGGGCACGGCTCACCTCGGGGAGGCCCTTCCAGGGGGACCGGAGCTCCGGTGCGGGAACGGCTCACCTCGGGGAGGCCCTTCCCAAGGGACCGGAGCTCCGAGCCCCGGTGCGGGCACGGCTCACCTCGGGTGTCCCTTCCCAAGGGACCGGAGCTCCGAGCCCCGGTGCGGGCACGGCTCACCTCGGGTGTCCCTTCCCAAGGGACCGGAGCCCCGAGCCCCCGGTGCGGGCACGGCTCACCTCGGGGAGGCCCTTCCCAAGGGACCGGAGCTCCGAGCCCCCGGTGCGGGCACGGCTCACCTCGGGTGTCACTTCCTGGGGGACCGGACCCCCGAGCCCCAGTGCGGGCACGGCTCACCTCGGGTGCCCCTTCCC
>JACBWW010000051.1:4204424-4252505 GCA_020086605.1 Lanius collurio
GACAAGCTGCAGGTGAGGTACAAGGGGAGAAGCAAGACAGTTTGGCACTGATGGGGTGGGCTGATCCCAGGAGACCTGGAATCTTATGATGGTTTATGTTGGAAGGGATCTTGAAACCTGTCTCATTCCAACCTCCCACTATCCCAGCTTGCTCCAAGCCCTGTCCAACCTGGCCTTGGACATTTCCAGGGATGAGGCAGCCACAGCTTCTCTGGGCAGCCTGTTTCAGGGCCTCCTCACCCTCACAGGGAAGAATTTCTTCCTAATATCTAATCTAAATCTCTCCTCTTTTAGTTTAAAACCATTCCCCCTTGTCCTATCCCTGTCTCTCTCAGGTGTCCACGCCACTTGACTCACCTTTGTCCATGTCTGTGGGCTGCAAAGAAGAGGGAGAGACACAGTGTCAATCACACAGAGCTGAACCACAAACCCTACAGACGGGTGCCAGCACTGCCTCACTTGCTGAGGGAGAGGACAAGCACCCAGCAAGCCCTGGGGACAGGCAGAGCTCAGCAAGAGCTGACACCGGCACGTGTAGGGGCACAATCAGAGATACCCACAGACCCTCAGCCCCACAAAGGGCAGAGCTCAGGTGGGACAGTCCTTCAGAGACTCACCTCATCATCAGCTTTGGGCTTCTCAAAGTAGCTGTGCCTCTTCTTCTCCTCCTCCCGCTCCCGGTCACGCTCCCTGTCCCTCTCGCGCTCGCGGTCCCTGTCACGTTCTCGGTCCCGGTCACGCTCCCGGTCCCGGTCACGCTCTCTCTCCCGGTACCTCTCCCGTTCCTTGTCCCGTGGCATCTTGGCAGTGGAGGGCACATAATCCCCAATATCTTCAAAGATGCTACAAGTGGAAAAGAGCCTGGAGTTACGTGTGTTGCAGGAGGAGAGGCCATAACCACCTCCCTGTGACCTGAAGCACACAGGACCAGCACCCAGAGCTAAGGAGGACACCAGATACAGAAGTGGCTTCCACATCTGTCAGAAGTACCACTGCACTTCTGCTCCCTTCTGCTGCAGGACCTGAGTCTTGTGGGCCAGGGAAACAGTGAGCCCTCACCTGCCTCAAGCCTGAAATCCAAACCAGAGCTTGCCTCCAGCCTTGTTCTACAAACTGCAGGTCCAGCAGCTCCAAACTCAGCCCTTTCTAAATGTGGTGGGCCAAAAAGACATTCCCTAAGGGACAGAGCAGTGACCCCACAGCCTGAGGGCAGGGAGGCACTTACTTCATATCAGCTTCAGGAGGCTTCTTCTCATCCAGCTTCCCTGCAAGGACACAACAGCAGTGAGAGACACATCACCCACTCCACCCGCTGTGATGCTCCCCAGTCCAGGTTCCAAGCTGCAGGAGTGGCAAACTTGGAGGATGTCACATCATACCAAGCTCCCCCAGGAAGCCATTGCATCCCTCCCCAAGAGGGGACATTTCTCCAAGGAACTGGGCCTTCACCCAGAAGAGCAGAGCACCACGAGGTGCCCTCACAGCTCTAATTTCCCAGCAGCCTGTCCCATGTGCTCCTGCCTTCAGGACACAGCGCTCAGGAAATCACTGTTCCCTAAGCCCTCTGCCTCACGGCACAGGGGAATGCCACAAACCAAAACACATCCCATTCCCTTGGGATTTGCTCCAAGCACTAAAGTCCTATTACTTGCTTCCTTTCATCTCCTACCTTTGTCTTTCTTCTTGAGCTTCTTGTTGCGGGTGCCTTGCCTGAGATAGGAGAGGATCTGCGTGAGCTTGCTGATGACAATGTCGTTGGTGGTCAGCGTGGTCTGTGCCTGAAAGGGAAATCCACGAGGAAGCATCCTGCTCCCTTGACAGGAAACCCCTCCTAGAAAAACCTGCTCTGGCAATTCAGAGCAGTGAGGTGAAGCAGGCAGGAGGCCAGCTGGGTACCTCCATGGTAGGGCAGTCAGCCTTGCTGCGGATCAGCGTGGTGGGGATATCAGTGTCAGCATACTCATCATCCAGATCTACCACATAGGCCATCCTGCCTGGCAGGAACAGCTCGTTCCGCTCATAGGTCTTGTTCTTGAACAGGATGCGGTAAATGTTGCGGCCTGGACAGAAGGCAAAGTGTGGGAAAGCAGAGGATAAGCCCAAAGTGAAGCATGTTTAGTTTTATCAGCAACACAAGAATTGCCCCCTAAGGACACGCTTCCTCCAGGCCTCAAATTCAGGACTCTCCCCCTCTAATGGTTTTCATTCCTCCATTCACGCTCCAGGAATTCTCCCACATTCACAGCACAGACAAGGAGGTGAGGGACAGCGATATCCACACAGTCTTACCCAGCCGGGTCTTAAATTCAATTTTGTTCTCAGGATCTTCATCTTTCCTAAACAGAAACCAGAAGTATTAAAGCCAAGCAAACACCTCCTCTGTATCCTCCTCTCTGGGAGGCAGCTGCACTCAGGAATGCAAAATGCTCAATCACTCACTTAGTTTCTTTCTGGGGCTTCTCCATCATTTCCTCCTCTTCCTTCTCCTTGCTGGCAATCTCAGCCCGTACCTGGAAGCAGAGTAAATCCACACATTACAGCCCAACCCATCGCTGCCCATCTCTGAGCCCACTTCCACCAGCTCCCCAACCCTGAAGCAACCCTTCCCAGGAAGGGAAATCCACACTGCCAAGACCAAGTGGTTACACCCACCCTGTGTGTCTGTGGGAGAAGACAGGGCAGAAGAGCAGCACGGTGATATCTGCACTCACCTTCTGCAACAGCGCAAAGTCCAGACCCTTCACCAAGTGAGTGTGCTCCATGTCACCACCCAAGAACTTGGACTCCTGGATCAACTGTCTCCTCTTCTCCGCAGCAGACTTATCCCTGTGCAATGAGAACAGAGCCACTTAAGGGCCAGGCCCCCTGGATCAGCCCAGCAAGCTGAGGCCCCACCACAGCTCACGTACGCCTCGGCCGTGGGCCCCACAGCCCTGTAGTTGGCAGTGGTGCTGATCAGCTCTGTCTCCTCGTAGTCCTTGTTCACTCCATCTCTCCTCTCCTTGGCTCGATCCCGGTACTTCTCGGCCAGTTCCCTCTCACGCTCAATCTCCTGCTGCCGCAGCTTCGCGTAGTAGCTGGGATGGAAAACAACTCAGGGTTAAGAGTGATCTGTTCCTGTTTATGAGGTCAGGTAACAGCCCTTGAGGCCTCACATACACCCATTCTGCTCCCAACCCCTCCCCCAAAACACATTAGAGCACCATGGAACTGCTGTACTGAGGCCAACTAAGGAGGAGCTCCATCCTCCCTTCCAAAGGGAAGTGGTCCAGTGCAGCTCTGCTGTGCAGATATGCCCCAAAGGACACAGTGATCAGTGAAATGTCCCACCACTGCCCTGATCTGCCAGACACCCACAGAGCCTCTCCTGCTCCTGGAGGTGAAGCTTCAGCCCCACCCTACTGCTGCCCTGCCACAAGCAGTGACAGTTCCTCAGGGTGAGCTCCAAAATAATCCACTCCAGGCCCTCTTTGGGAGCCCAAGAGATCAGAATTGCTTCCATAGGCAGGACACGATGTATAATGACAAGTTCTGCTGCATCTCTTGCCTTACTTACCTTTTCTTCTTCCTCCTGCGAGCAGCTGGATCTTCATCCTCATTGTACTCCCGGGGCATCCTGTGAAAGGGCAAGAAAACACACATACAGTCTGCAGAGCCACATGGGTGGCAGGTGGAGAGAAGAGTCCCTCAGACACAGCAGAGCACTGAGGTACTCAGAAGTGGAACAGAACAGTCTCTCACCCTAATTTCCCCCTAATTCCACATTGTCAGCAGGGAGAGGAAGGGAAAAGACTGATTTTCACTACACCAAATCTGCCTCCTGCACAAAATGTCTTAACAGCAATGAAGCCTCGCTCTGTCATCTACAGCAGCTCTGACCCATCTGCTTCTCCACTTCTCACACTCATTGGCAAAAGCCTCTGTAGATACTCCCCTGCAAAGTGCAGGGCAGAGGGTCATCTGGGCACTGAGACCCAGAGGGAAAGGGGGCATGGATTGCCCCATGAACCTCTGAAACAGCGTCCTACTCACTCATGGTGGCGAGATTTGGAGGGTGGCGCAGATGTTGGCGCAGCCCGCGGGGTCATGAGAAGCTTCCTGAAGTCTTCATTGGTCAGCTTGGATCTGCAAGGGAGGGAGGGAACAGAAATGATCATTTCCAAAGAGCTTTGGTGCCAGACAGCTTTGGAAGAGGAGTAGGTCCTGTGTGACCAAGATGGGCACCAGGTGCCTGTGGATGGAGCCCAAAGGTTGGAGTGCACCAGTGACTTCCAGCTTCTCCATGGGAATCGGCCTGGGGTCCCATGGCACTGGTCCAGTCCCACCCCAGTGCCCCAGCGCTGTACTCACTGGTGGAACGAGTGTGAGTCGTCCACATCGTGGCCATCGGGGGCCAGGGGGTTGGAGAACGGCTCATCTGAGGGACAGGAGAGAGAGATCTCAGACACTGCCTGCATGGCCTCATTCCACTCCCAGCCGGGCCCCCGCTCAGAAACCAAGAAGGGAGCAGTATTCACCTGCAGCGCCGACGTGGATCCCAGCCCGCTGCCACCCGGGCCGGCCTCGCCAGGGTGCACAAGGATCCCGGTGCCGCTGAGAGACCCACCGCCCCCCAAGCCCCGCGACTCTGGGCCCTCCCAGGGGTGTCCCACAGCCTCCCCGAGGGTGTCCCGTCCCCCACACCCCAGGACTACCCCTGCATCCCCTCCACTGCCCGAAACATCCGACAGCTCCACTCCTTGGGCGCACTCAGTGTCAATCGCCGCGCTGAGGATCAGCTCCACCGCACCCCCCACCGTAGCTCCTCACCCCTGGACTGCCCCGGGTCCCCAGCCCGCGAGGTCCCCTCCCCCGGTTCCACAGGCTGTGACCGCACCCCGTCCGCCCGCAGAGCTGTCCCTCGCACCGAGCCAGGGGTCCCTCCGCTCCCTCAGCGCAGGTTGGGCCTACACCACCCTGCCCCCCCCACCGGGCCGCTGCCGCCCCGCCCCGAGCGACACGACAGCCCTCGCGCGGGCCGAGTGTCCCGGCGCTGGAGGTGCCCGGGGGTGCCCCCTGTCCCGGTGTCCCGTGTGCAGTGTCCCCTGTCCCCAAACTCACTGTCGCGGTCCGGCATCGCTGCGCTCCCAGCTCCGCTGCGCGGCCCTTCCGCTCTGCGCTGCCCTCCCAGCGCACCCCGCGGCGGGCGCTCCCATTGGCGGGAGGGATCACGGCGGGCGCTCCCATTGGCGGGGGCGATCACGGCCGGGCGCTCCCATTGGCGGGAGCGATCACGGCCGGGTGTTCCCATTGGCGGAGACACCGCGGTCCCGCCCCCGCGGTGTTGTCCGGGAAGGGAAGATGGCGGCGGCCGCTGTGAAGAACATCGGGGGCGGGCTGGGCCGCGGGCTGAGGGAGCTCCGCATCCACCTGTGCCAGCGCTCCGCCAGCAGCCGCGGAGTCAGGTCAGCGCGGGGATGCGCCGGGCCGGGGCCGGGCGGGCTCCTCGAGGGGAGCGAGACACCCCTGGGGTGACCCACAGGGCCCCGCCGCTCCTCCTTGCCTCCGCAGGGAATTCATCGAGCAGCACTATGTGACCCTGAAGAAGGCAAATCCTGACTTCCCCATCCTGATCCGCGAGTGCTCCGGTGTCCAGCCCAAGCTCTGGGCTCGGTACGGTAAGTAGGGGGTGCGCGCCGGGAAACAGCATGGAATTACCATGGATTGGTTTGGGTTTGAAGGGACCTGCTTAGGGGCCGTCAATGTTTATGGAAGGATCAGAGGGAGGGGGTGGGCGGGAAAGGTCAGGCATGGGAAAACGGGTGGGGAGGATCACAGATTGGTTTGGGTTAGAAGGGACCTTAAAGCTCATCCACTGCCACCCCTGCCATGGGCAGGGACACCTTCCACTGTCCCAGGTGGCTCCCAGCCCCGTCCGACCGGGCCTTGGACTCTGCCAGTGCTGGGGCAGCCACAGCTGCTCTGGGCACCCCGTGCCAGGGCCTGCCCACCCTCCCAGGGAGGAATTTCAGTTGTGGGCTGCAGCAGTGGCTGTTCAAGGGTTACATGAGGGATGTTGATGGAGAGGGAGCAGCTGCCTTTGGAGCAGGGTGCGGGTTCACTTCAGGGAAGTGACCTGGGGGAAGCAGAACAGGGCCCAGTGCTCAGCAGGGGCTTTCCAGCCTCGGGCTGTGATCCCCCACGTCATTCACTACACTAAAATGTGGTTATTTTTCCTTTGGTCTCTGCAAAACACCAAGAAGGGAGCAAGCCCCTCTGGAAAAGCTTTGTTTTCCTCAAAGGTCATCTAGGGTGGAAAAAATTGATTTAGAAACTTCTGAAGAGATGCAATGACTCTTAAGCACAAGCTTCCCCGTGTGAGCACACAGACCAGGGGAGTCTCAGGTGTCTCTGGGTGTGACTGGAAGGCAAAGGGAGCCCCAGGTCAGCCCAGGCTGGGACAGCTGTAGGAAAGGAGTTTTTAGGCTGCTTTCCTGAGGGGAGCACCTTGCAGGGACCAGGCTGAAAGCCACAGCGTTGCTCTTGGACGTGTCTCTGTCCAGCTGCTGCCCTGAAAGGAGACTGGGAAAAGTGTTAAGCTGCTTTGAGTTCTTTCCAAGGGAAAGGAGGAGAATAAGGAGAAGATGGAAATGATAACTTGGGCACATGGAGGGACACTGGGAAGGGGTGAGTGAAGGGGGGTGAGGGGAGCCTGGGCTGTGATGCTGGTACCCTTGCACCAGGGAAGGCCCCACACACCTGCCCCCTCTCACCCTCTCTGTTTTCCCACAGAGTTTGGGAAGGAGAAGAGCATCCCACTGAACAACCTAACTGTGGATGAAGTGGGCAAGGCCCTGGAGAGCGTTGTGAAAAGCCATGCGTGAGGACACACAGGAAATACACATGTGCAGCAGACGTGACTGATTATCTTTAATGCCAAACATGTATCTTTAATTTATCAATTTATAAACACAATGTGCTTACCTTGAGCTTGGTGGTGGCTGAGAGCCCAAGGCATGGCTGATGCAGCCCTTCACCCCTCCCTGGCACAGGAGTGTGGCTGCCCAGGCTGCAGCTCAGCTCTGCCCCTGCTCCAGGCTCTGGGGGGGCACTGGGGTGGCTACGAGGTGGTGACAAGGACCAGCTCCCATGTGCAGCCAGCACTGGCACATCAGAGCCCTGAGCAGCCCTTGGGAAGCCAGGCACAGGGTGGACAGACAGCTTATTCCCCTGGGAGTTCAGGGGAGGGGGTGAGGCTTAGGAGAAGGCAGGCAGTGTGGCCTGGCAGGCACTGGGGGCTCCTGGGGGCTGCCTGACCATGTCCAGCAGTGCCTGTGCCCGCTCCTGCAGCTCTGGGGTGCTCTGGTGCTGCTCCAGGGCCTGGTGCCCGCCGTGCCTGGTGAAATCAGCAGCAGCCTGTGCCAGAGGGAGGATGAGAGTTGGCTGGGGGCTACAGCTGATCATCTCTGCCCAGGGAACAACAGGGCTGAAGGAATTCCCCAGAGCCTTCCCAGACACTGCATTCCCAATCCAGGTAAATCCCACCATGCCAGTGGTTGCCTGGGAAGGGCTTTAAAGCTCATCTCATCCCCACCCCCTGCCATGGGCAGGGACACCTTCCACCAGACCAGGCTGCTCCAAGCCCTGTCCTGCCTGGCCTTGAACAACCAAGGATGAGGCAGCCACAGGTTCCCTGGACACCCTGTGCCAGGGCCTCCCCACCCTCACAGGGAAGAGTTCCTTCCTGTGATCTGCAGCAAGTGAAGCAACCTCAGCAAGATCAAAAGAAAACTCAGGGTAGAAACAACCTGCCCAAACACCAGTCCTTGCCAATCAAAAAAGGAACTCGCTGGAGAAACAAGAAGGGCTTTCACCCTCTGCATCACAGTGTCCCTCTGGGCAGGGGTCTGGGTGCTGAGGGGTGGGGGGTAGCGTGGCAGTCACTGAGGGCACTGTTATTTAAATTACAATAACCATTCCCCCTTCACAATAACAATAACCCCCACAATCATCGTTCCCCACCCCCTGTTCCCAGAGCTCTCCCAGCTCTCACCTCTGGGCAGTGCAGGAAGAGAAGGTGCAGCAGCTCCAGGCACTGCCCCACGGCCTCGGGGTCGGGCAGTGCCAGGAGGGGCAGGAGCTGGGGCAGGAGGGGCTGGCACAGCAGCTGCTGGCACTGGAGTGGTCCCTTCTCGGCGATGTTGCACAGCACTGTCAGGACCTGTGTGAGGGACAGGGAGCGAGCAGTGAATGCTCCATGGGCAGATCCCTGACAGGCTTGGGAGGGCTCCCAAAAAATCCCCATGTCATGGAATTGTGGAATGGTTTGGGTTAGAAGGGACCTTAAAGCTCATCCAGTTCCACCCCCTGCCATGGGCAGGGACACCTTCCACTAGCCCAGGGTGCTCCAAGCCCCATCCAACCTGGCCTTGGCCACTTCCAGGGATAAGGCAGCCACAGCTTCTCTGGGCACCTGTGCCAGGGCCTCATCACTCTCACAGGGAACAATTTCTTCCCAATATCCCATCTAACCCTTCCTCTGTCGGTGTGAAGCCATTCCCTGTTGTCTTGTCACTCCATGCCCTTGCCAAAAGTCCCTCCACCTATTTTTTGTCCTGCCAGGTGCTTGCCCATGTACCCACCAAACCACTGGATTTGGAATGCCTTCTCCATGCCTACCCCAAGGCACTGTTCATCCCCATGCTAGGCAGACCCAGCCTTGCCACCCACCCTGGCAGTGTCCCCTCCCCAATCCCCTAAAGCTTTGGGTTCTTTCAAAGGAGAGTGGCAGGAGCCTTCCTAGACCCTCTCCAAGGGCTGGCCCCCAAATTAACGTTTCCCTTGGGGCCACTCTTATGCTGGGATAAGGCTCTGCCAAGGGTAAATAAAGCTGGAGTGGTTCAGGGGAGGGGGCTGGTGACTGCCACAGCAGGGACCTTCTGCCAAGCTGTCACTGCTGCCCCATCCACCCTCCAACTCCAGCACTATCAGTGTGGGATTCCTGTTCTGAAACTCCAGCACCTCCCCACCCTTCCCAAAGCATGAGGCAATGTTTACCAACACAGTGGCCATCTGGGAACACGTCAGGAGCTGCAGCAGGGCCGGGAGCAGGTCCAGGGAGAGCAGAGCGGAGCAGAGGAAGGGATCATCCGCTGGGGTGGGCAGAGAGGGAACGTGTGAATAAAACCAGGGTGGGTCCCAGCAGTGTCCAGCTGTGCCCCCAGCCCCTGAGACACTCACCTGTGAGGTTGTTGAGCAGCCACAGGCACTCCTGGACAAGGAAAGGGTGCTGCTGCAGGAAGCACTGCAGGATGAGGAAGAGGGCGACGAGCAGGCGCCCGTCCTGGCCCTGTCCCTGGCAGTCTGTCTGTGCCAGCAGGTTACTGAGACACCGCAGCACGGGGCACACGAGCTGGGACACAGGGACACACCAAGCCCTTCAGCTGAACCATATCCCCACAGCAATCCCAAAAACAGCCAGCACCCTGCCCACCTCTCACCAGCTCCAGGCCCTCAGGGGCGTCCTGGGGGATTTCAGAAGCCAGGTCGAGCAGGAGCGAGGTGAGGGCAGGCACGGCCCCCAGTGCCAGCAGCACCATGTTGTCTTTGTGCCTGCAAAGGGAGGGACAGTGCAGTGGCCTTGGAGCTTGGAGAGGGGAAACTGCCACAGCCCCTCACCAAACAGGGCCTGGAAATTCAGAGTGCTCTCCTGAACCACCACAGACAGGGCTTATTTCATGTTGGAACAGCAGCTTCTTTCACACTGGAGTAGCAGGGTTTTTCTTCTGAGATTATGAGAAAGTTTAAAAGCCCATGAAGAACAGAATCACAGGAATTACCTGTGTGGGTCTGGAAACAACAGCCCTGACCCTTGAATGTCTACACATTCCTTGGCTCCAGTGGCAGGCAGGGATTGCTGGCACAGCTGGCCCTGGGCCAACCCAACAAGTGTGAGGATTTAGGGAGCCTGCCTTGAGAAGTGTGGGGGACAACTCCAGGCAGGGGGAAGCAATTTGGGGGCTTTTCAGAGGACTAAAAACAGCCTCCTCAGGTTTATCATCCATTACCAACCTGTAAAGGGGCTCAGTGATGCTGCAAACAGCACACGTGCTCAGATAGGAGAGCTGAGATACCCAGCATGGCTGGGGAACTGCTTTCCCAAGGGAAAAGGGCAAGAGGAGGCAATCCAGGTCCTCTTGCAGGACCACAAGCATTTGTTCCTCTGTTTGGCTGCCCCTGGGGAACTCAAAACGAGGAAAAAAGTGCATTTACCCACAAATGATGTAGTGGAGACACCATGCAAACTCCACGGCCACTCCCATCCCAGCCTTGAGGCCGGAGCAAACCAGTCGGAGCATGTGCTGGGGGAGAACTGAGTCCAGGACCAGGCTGGGGTCAGAGAGCAGAGTTAATGGAGGCACAGGCTGGAGCACAGGCAGGACACACACCAACAGGGAGACACAAACCCCGGCCACTGAGCAGGGAGCTGCTATACCCTGTACTGAGGACCACAGGGTCTAAATACACACCTGGAAGGGCCTCTGAGTCAAGGGCTGCAGTCTTGGGCTCCCCCTGTCCATGACAGGGCCTGAGGGCACTCAGGACACCTTCACTGTGGTCACATTGTAGGCACTGGGGGCTGCCAAGCTGAACTTTCCCTTCGCATGAGGAACACAGCCAGAATTCCATATGAGCCAACTCTGCTCCATGCTGGCCTTTACTGAAATAACCAGAGCTGTCTGCTCGGATGAGGCCGAGGGAAAGGAGCCAAGCCCCACTCCCTGACCTGCATTAAAACTTCCACAGCTCTGGTAGGAGTCTGCCCTGAACTATTGATGTCACTGGGATGGGGAAGGTGTCGTGTCCCCTGCACACAAATACCACACCAGGCCCCAGGGCCCACCCTGGTGCAGGGTTCAGAAGCTCAGACTCACGGGATGATGTCCCTGGGCGCTTCCTTGGCTTGGAGGAGCTGTGAGAGGACATAGCCCACACCTTCCAGCACCGCCTCGTGTGGGGACTGCAAGCAAAGACAGCAGAGCTGACCCCTCCTGGCAGAGCCAGGGCCCCAGGGTGCCAGTCAAACCCACTGAGCAGCACAGCCCCGCTGTGCCTGGAGAAGAGGGGACACACAGGGGACCACGAGGGACACAGGAACCTATGGCCACACCAGAGCTGAGCTGTCTCCCTCCCCACACTCACTGGGCTTAGCCCAAATGCAGCAATAGCGCTGCTTTGAGCATTTGGACCTGCAAACCACAGCCATGCTGGAGCCCAGCCAGGCAGAGGGGACAGGGCTCCCTGTGCTCCAGACTGTATCAGGCAGCTGGAGAAGAGCACAGCGTGGTGATCTGAGCCCCAAAAATGGAGCACAGGGGAGCCCACAAATGACCCTCAGGCTTGTGGGAACAGGTCCCTGCAGAGGGATCTGTGCCTGCAGGCACAGCTGGGAGGAGGGCTGGTGACTCAAGGCTGGCAGCCAGAAAAGTCTCTCTATGGCAGAGCAGAAGTGTGGCTGAGCTGCTTCACCCACCTGGATGCAGGATGCCAGCACTGGAATAATGCCCTGAGGCAGAAGTTGCTTCCTCACAGCCTCACTTTCTACTACGAGGTTCCCCAGTGTGTACAAACACAGCTCCTGCAACAACACAGCACAGCAGGCAGCTGACCCCGTGCACAGCCAGCAAAGCCCCAGGTCCCACACCCTGCCCTGAGAGGGGCAGGAGCTGACTTTGGACAGGAAAACACAGATGGATGCTGCTGGACTCTCCAGCCACCCCATTCCCAGCTCTATCAGCTTCAGTTTGTTCTTCTTCTATCTGGCTGAAGTTGGGATCTGATCATTCCCACTTTGGAGGTTTTTCAGACTTCTAATTCTCAGGATGACATTTCCCTGAGCCCTCTCTGGTTCTCCTGGAGCGTGCCTGTGTGCTGCATTCAAATGGGATCAGCACCTGGGAGTCACTGCCCACCTTGCTCCTTAGCTCTGAGCCTGTCTGCTTCTCAATGGAAACAGCTGGAAAACACATGGGCCTCCCAAGCTACTCCAACTGTGTGCTCCTTTCCCACATCAAATTGCACAGCATGGAGCCACAGGCACTCTACTATCTACTCTTATCCTTTCTTTCTTTTCCTTATATGTTTTCTTAAGTGATATCTTTATACTTTTATATTGTTTCATTTCTACAGATAACAACCAGAATGGCTACACGCCTCCTTTCCATTGTAACCAAACAGTTCTAAAATAAACCTGCCCTATATATATGTACATAAATACGGGTCACTCAGTGTGGTTGCACTCTAATCCAACCCAAGGGATCTATGATTAACAAGAACTCAGTTTCCCCACCTTCAGGGGCAGGCCATAACACCTGGGCACTGGGAACAGTCCTGCTCCAAGGGCAAGGTTGTGGTGCCAAAAGATTTTTGTTTCCAGAGGGCCCCTTCCCACCAGCACTGCCACGTGAGCCCTGTTTGACCAAAGAGGTCAATACCAACCACACCAAAGGATGCCCAGGTGCCAGAGCCCCAGCAAACGTGCACGGGGATCTCACCGTGAACTCCAGGCTGTGTCCCGACAGGTAGGTGAGCAGGTAGGAGGTGACAGGCAGACACGCCTCGGCCACCGTGGGGACACTGGAGTGGGACAGCTCGTGCAGGCAGCGGGCAGCCTCCAGCTGCAGGTCAGCCAGGCTGCTGGTGAAGAGCCCAGTGAGCGTCCGGATGCTGCCGTCCATCCTGGGGGACCCAAAGGCTGCTGTCAGCTCCCACCTGGGGCCACACCCCAGCTCACCCACCCAACCACAGGGACACAGGGCCCCTTGGGACATGCCCTTGGTAACAGGCACACCACACCTGGGCTGACCTGACAAACTTCTGCTGGGTCTCCTCGTTCTGCAGAGCCCAGCGGAGGCGGCCGAGTGATTGCTTCCTGTCCTCCGAACCCCTCTGCACACCCCTGAGCAGCTCCAGGACCTGCCCGAGGAATTAAAAGGTGGGTGAGCTCCCAGCACTGCCAGCATTAAGATTTTGACCCATTAATCTTGGAGGCAAAGGAACTCAGGGCGTGAAGATGGGCACAAGGAACCTTAACTGTGTCTGGCAGTGAATCAGAACCATTCCCAAACCCACACACCCCCCCAGCCTCCTTCCTATGCTGACCCCTGGGGCCCCCATTGCCATGGAGAATGGCAGGTTCCTCACCTCATCCTCTGAGAGTGGGTCTGGCACGATGTCCACTCTGTCCTGTCCACCCTCCTCGGCCGCACTGTCCTCCCGCAGGAGCCGCTTGCTGACCAGCTGCTCCTGCCGCCGGGCCTTCCTGAGAGCTGCCATCGGATCGGGACCCGTCACCACCTGCCCAGGGCAGGACGCTTCTCCATCCCACCCAAGGGCCTGATTCCTCCCTCAATCCAGGGAGGAACTGCCCATTCCTCCGTGTGCAAGCCTGGAAGGGATGCACGAGCAGGGACTGCTTGGAATTGCAGCTGAGGGTCAGGCACAAAAAGTGTGAAGCCACGGCTGGGATAACGGGCAGGAACAACAGAGGACCAGCTGGAGGGACTCAAGGCTGGATTTCACATAGGATCATAAAATCACTAAGATTGGAAAAGATCTACAAGCTCATTAAGTCCAGCCTTCAACTGAACACCACCATGGCCACTAAGCCATGCCCCAAGTGCCCCATCTACTTGTTTCTGGAAAACACCTCCAGGAATAGTGACTCCACCACTGCCCTGGGCAGCCTGTTCCACTGCCTGACAGTCCTTTTGGTTAAGAAATTTTCCATAATATCCATCCTGCCTCTCCCCTGGCCCAGCCTGAGGCCGTTCCCTGGGACCAGAGCCCGACCCCCCCCGAGCTCCCTCCTGTCAGGGAGTTGTGCAGAGCCACAAGGTCCCCCCTGAGCCTCCTTTTCTCCGGGCTAAGACGTAGGCGAGACCTCAGAAAACCCAAACAGCCGGGGGGTTGCTGAAGAAACGGGGAATTCACGGCAGAAACCCAGGGGTTAAACCCTGAAGCTGTAAAACGCTTCCCCGAGCGGGCAGCGGTGCCGATCACCCCGCGCATCCCGCGATGCGCGACCGGGCGGCGATGGGGCCGGGAAGGGCTCAGCCGGGGGGTCCCTCCCACCCACGGGGAACCCGCAAACCCCGCGGCTGTCCCCGGTGTCCCCGGCCGGACCTGCCTCTCGCTCCCGCCGCCGCACCCGCAGCTCCTCCGCGCTGCGCCCGCCGCGCCGGCCCCGCCGCCTGCCCCACATGGCGGAGCAGCAGCAGGACGAGGAGGAGGAGGAGGAAAAGGCTGGTCCTGGGGCGGTCCCAGGGCGGGGAAAACCCAGTCCCGGCCCAACCTTCGCAGCCGAAGCGCGCAGCTCGCTCCGGGCTCAGGCAGCTGTGCAGCCCCGGGGATGCGTGCTGGGTGTGCGGAGGGCGAAAAAAAGCCCCGGAGTTTCACCAGAAGTAGGAAACAAGGCAGCTCGGTGCTCCGGGACCTTCCACTGTGGTGGTGGGGACCGCGGGGCAGAGGAGCTTGTGCTTCCCCAGGGAGAGGTTTGGGGAATTTGCCCCTGGAGGGCAGAATTTAAAGGTACCAGGCCCGGGCAGAGCTGCCGGGCTCGCCAAAAGGTGCCCGAGGGCAGCTGGGATTTTTCCATCCTGTGCTCAGCAGCAGTTTCATGGAATTCCAGACCCATTTGGATGGGAAGGGAACTTAAAGCTCATCCAGTTCCACTCCCTGCCACGGGCAGGGACATCTTCCACTATCCCAGGTTGCTCCAAGCCCTGTCCAACGTGGCCTTGGCCACTTCCAGGGATAAGGCAGCCACAGCTTCTCTGGGCAGCCTGTGCCAGGGCCTCACCACCTCGGATATTTCTTCCCAATAGCCCATCTAACCCTTCCTCTGTCAGTTTGAAGCCATTCCGCCTTGTTCTGTCTCTCCAGGTCCCTGTCCAAAATCCCTCTCCTGGAGCCCCTTTAGGCACTGGAAGGTGCTTTAAGGTCTCCCCTGAGCCTCCTCCTGATGGCTGAACACACCCATCTCCCAGCCTGGCTCCAGAGGAGAGGTGGCTCCAGACCTTGGAGCGTTTCTGTGGTCTCCTCTAGATTACCTCCACGTCCTTCTTGTGCTGAGGAATTTCATGTAACCTGAGGATGTAGAAGAGGAAACACGGAATTGCTGAGCCCCTCTGCACAAGAGTCCCAGAGAGCAAGGGACAGGCAGCTCCCGCCCAGGCTGTTGTGGCACCATTGTGTGCCACGTTAACCACAACAAACTGGGAGTTGCATTGTCCAGCTGTGCAGTTTCATTACCTTTCTGAAGCTCTTTCTGAAGCCCACACAGGCAGAGAAATCCCTGGGAAACAAAAAAATTCCGGAGAGATCATAGAATCACAGAACCATTTAGGTTGGAAAAGATCTCCAAGATTATCGAGTCCAGCCTTTGACTGATCACCACCTTGTCAGCCAGAGCAGAGCACTCAGTGCCACATCCAGCTGGTTCTTGAACACTTCTGGCTCCTTCTGATGAAGGAGTGCCCTGTGCAACTTCGGGCTGCCTGGACAATGGATGAGAATTGTGCCCTCCCCATCCTACATGGAACACGGGCATGGTCTGGATGCCAGGTATGACAGTCCTGAACCCTTCTGCATTGCCTGCAGGGTACCCAGTGGGCTCTGAGGCGCAGCAATACCTCCGCTGATCCCGAGACTGCATTTGGGGAATCCTGCCCGCACCCTGTTCCGTCACCCTTCCCAGGAAAGTGAGCAGCGCCGGCGCTCCAGCCACAGTCTTCCCCAGCCCGCAACCGCAGGCAAGCGAAGCAGAAGTGACTTGGGTGGCTCCGCTCCTGCTCAGGAAGTCACGCCGTGGAGCCAAGGCTGTGCTCGGGATCCGGGCTCGAGGTGTCTGCCCAGCCTCGGGCGTGGGGACCCGACTGGGCAGCACCAGCTGCGGGAGCGCCAGCGGCAGCTGGAACACAGCTGGAGCACCGAGGGCTCACCCGGCGGCAAACGGGGCAGGATCGGGTGCCAGTCGGAGCTGAGCTCTTGGAGCCTTTGGCACCTCAGGCCGGGATTTGGCAGCAGCAGCAGGAAGCAGCCGTGGAGCAAGGGAACGTGAGTCACCGGACAAACTTAGCCCGCTCCTGCTCCCTCCCTGCAGCGACGGGCGCTTGGTGCAGGTGCCGCAGGAGAATTTCTCCCCAGGAGGGTGGGGCAGCCCCGCGATGGCTCGGACAGGTAGGGAGAGCTCCGTCCTCGGTGGGCTTCGGGATGTGGCCAAAGAAAGCGGTGGCTGATCAGGGCTGGTGCCAGCGATAGATCTGCTCAGAGCAGGATGCTGGATTGGGGACCCCACCACCACCCAGCAGAGCTGAGTCAGCACACTTCTAGGAGCCTTTAATTTTTGCTTGCTGCTTCTTTTGCAATCAAAAAGATTTTTTTTGGTCTGATCAGAGATCAGACTCTCCTAGCTGACCAGCATCTGGTGCTGACAGGGATGTATTCAGACCCTTAGGGGTCATTTTCTACCAGCCCTTTGGGACCTGGTGACGGATCAAATCACTGGGTAAGGAAGGAGAAAACACTAAGCCCTCTGTTGCAATTTCCTGCCCCATATTACAGAGGAACAAACAGAGCTGGGGCTCTCTCCGTAGTCAGACTGATACATCTGGCTTCACTGTCTGTAACTCCACTCCTCTTTCCGTGGCATTTCCTGGAGCGGGAGCCTTCAGCAAGGCAGCTCAGGCAGAACAGTGCAGAGCCTTGGGAGACTCCCTGCTGAGGGATGGGTGGCATGGGTGCAGCTCCTGGGTGTTTGGCTGCTGGCCTGAGCGTTGCCCAAGTTGTGGCTCAGTGGCCAGGCAGGTGCAGGAGGGATGAGGGCAGTGCCCTGTCCCCGAGGGGTGGCTCTGCAGGGCTCAACCTGCCCGAGCCATCCCTCCAGTCTGGGTCAGAGTGGTCCCCTCAGCTGCCATTCCTGTTTCTTCTCCAGTTTTTAGGTTGTTCACCATGAGTGTGGCTGTGCTGCTGCTCCTGGGGCTGGGGCTGCTGGAGGCAGAAGGCAGAAGAAATCGGTGTTTCTTCAACCGCACTCAGGAGTACTGTGTGTGCTACAACCTGTCTGAGGAAACCATCGACACCATCATCCAGTGCCTCCCAGCAACTGTGGTGGAGTTTCAGGGTGGAGATTTGGAGAAATACATAGCCTTCCCCATTGGGGACCTGGACGCGTCTGCCATTGAAATTTTGGACTCCCTTACCATCCACAAAATAATTATTGGAAATGTCCTGGTGCCTGAGATACTCCTTGCCCGTGTGCTGAAGTTCTTCTCCTACACCCACGTGCAGGAGCTGGCCTTTGATAGCTGCATTTTCCAGGGGACAGGCGACTGGAGTGACATGGACGGCCAGAACTTGCCCATACTGTCCCTGAGCTTCCACAATGTGACATCTGCTCCACTGACAGGCCAGGAGCAGGCCTTCTCCAGCCTGAGCATGTGGCTGGGAACCCTGGAGGAGCTGGCTGTCACCGGCTCCCACATCACCAGCCTGCCCTGTGCCATCGGGAGGGTGTTCAGAGCTCTGCGCTCCCTGGACCTGGCACAGAACAGCCTCGGGGACGGGAGCCTGAGCCCCACCTTCTGCCAGGGAGCTTTCCCTCAGCTCCAGGAGCTGAGCCTGCACCACAACAACCTGAGATCCTACCACAGCGCGTGCAATGGGGTGGAGCTGCTGCTGGAGCTCCAGCACCTCGATCTCAGCCACAATGAGCTCATGGCAGACCCATCCTCCTCGTGCCAGTGGCCAGCATCCCTCCGGCATTTTAACCTGTCCAACACTGGCTTGGATGAAGTGCCGACACCGCTGCCTCCCAACCTCGAGGTGTTGGACATGAGTCACAACCACCTCCATGCTGCAGACACTTCCCTCAGCTCCCTGAAGAAGCTCTTCCTGGACCAAAACCTGTTGCAGGCCGTCCCCTCCGTTAGGAATTACCCCATGCTAGACACCCTTCACCTGGACAACAACTCCATTTCGGAGCTGCCAAGGGATGAGGTGAAGCTCCTGGGGCGCCTGCAGGACGTGGCTGTGGCTGACAACCCCTTCAGCTGCTCCTGCTCTGGGGCTGGGGGGCTGCAGGCGCTGGCTGCCATGGGGCACCTGGGGCAGGGCTGGCCCAGGGACTACAGGTGCCAGTCCCCAGCTCAGTACCAGGGCTGGCCAGTGGCACAGGTGCCGGTGTCGGTGCTGCGCTGTGACCCTGCCGCCGTGGTGGCCCCAATCTGTGTCATCCTTGCCCTGCTTGGCCTTGCTGGGGCTGTCTGTGTGGCCAGGGCCAAGCCCTGCCGCAGAGCCTGAGGGGTACCTGGACCCTTCCCACTGGTGCTTCCCCACAGGAGCTCTGTGGGAAGGCTCTCAGGCCCCCCTTCGGGTGAGGGGCTCTTGGTGTCCCCAGTGTGGGCTCTCCTGCAGGGAGCAGGGCTGTCCACAGGATTATCCTGCTGTGGCTGTGCCCAGCCAAGTGCTGGGGCACCCCTCACTTCAAGCCCTGGGCTTGACCCAGAGCTGCACCCTGCCATAAGGGATTTCCCTGTGGCCAACTCCCCAATCCCCAACATGCCCCCATTGTCCCTGCCATGTCACCTGCCCTGGGCAAGATGAGTTCAGCTCCATCATATTCCCACTGGTAGCCCTTGGATGCCCCAGGCCTGGCTGGGCTCTGCTGGGCCCTGCTCAGAGCCACCCCACACCTTTCAGCTCTACCAGTCCAGTCATCCTTGGAGCCTCCATGGCCCCTGTGCTGATCCTCCCTCTCCTCACCTGGGGCTGTGGCTGGGCCAGGATGTCAGGTTTGGCAGGAGGCTGCTTGGCTGCCCTTCAGCCTAAGAGAACAACCACAAAAGACTGGTAGAAAGGAAAACGACTAAATTAAACACCCCTGCACACAAATGCTAATGAGCAGGAGCAGCTCCTTAGACCTCGACCTGAGGCACTGGCAGATGAGTCCAAGTGGGACCTTGAGGAGGTTCAACCAGAAACTTTTTAAGTGATAGGAAAAAAATGTGTTTGTTCTGAGTCGTTCTGAGAATATCTCATAGTAAGGAGAAAATGAGATGCTGAGGGAGAGCCCAGGAATGCAGGGCTGGGGAATATTTGAAGGAAGGGGGTGGGTGTGGAAAGTACAGGCATGGGAAAATGGGGATGGGGGAGAATCACAGAATCACATGATAGTTTCAATTGAAAAGTACCTTAAAGATCATCTCATTCCACCCCCTGCCATGGCCAGGGACACCTTCCACTAGCCCAGCTTGCTCCAAGCCCCGTCCAAGCCCCATCCAAGCCCTTGGTCACGTCCAGGGATGGAGCAGCCACAGCTTCTCTGGGCACCCTGTGCCAGGGCCTGCCCACCCTCACAGGGAAGAATTTCTCTCCAATATCCCACCTAACCCTGCCATCTCTCAGTGTGAAGCCATTCCCCCTTGTCCTGGGGGCACTCGGTGCCCTTGTAGAAAGAAGGGAGTGGTGGCAGGCAGGCAGTGCTCACCCAGCCAAGCCCTGCTCTTCTTCCCCGGAGCCTCTTCTGCCTCTACATTAAAGTCTCTGCCTGGGTGTTTGCTGTGTCCCTCCCTCACTCTGTTTGGGCACAGGTACGCATGACCTGCAGGCAAACACAGCCTGGGCTGCCTGTGGGTGGGAGAAAACCATGTGGGAAGGAGCAAGGCTGGAGCTGGAGAGGCTGAACAGAGCACGGGGTCCAGGCGTGAATCGTGACAGACTCGGGGGCTGCTGCATGCCCAGGGGCCCCCCGGTGTGTCCCTGCCCGGGGTGGAGGGGCTGTGGGGCTGTGCCACCAGCCCCGAGCAGCCAGAGGGGATGGTGGGGCCGTGCCCTGGGCTGTGGGAGGGTGGTTGGTGGTTCAGGTGTTGGCAAAGCCCCCGCTTTGCTGGTGTTAACCAGGGATGTTCAACAGGGCATCCCTCCACCTTGGGAATCCTGGCTGGCTGGTGGATGAGGAAGGACAAATCACTCTCTCCTGAATCCCTTTGCAATCCCTTGGGAGCACCCACATGGGGCCGTCTGCCTGGTTGGGGCCAGGCCCTGCCACAGGGCATGAGGAGGATGTATGACCATTCCCACCAGTGCTGCCCCATGGGGCTCTGTGGGAAGGCTCACAAGACCCCCACATGCTGGTGAGGTGCTCTTGGAGTCCCCAGTCTGGGCTCTCCTATGGAGCAGGGCTTTCCCCAGCATTATCCTACTGTGCTGTGCCCAGCCAAGTGCTGGGGAACCTCTCAAGGCCCTGTGCCATGCTCTGTCCCCAGGCTCCACCCTCCCAAGGGGTTTTCCTTCTGGCCAGCTCCAACTCCCCAAGCCCCAGGATGCCCCCACTGTCCCTGCTCCTGACGGACCCCTCAGTGCTGCCTGTTCCATCTGTGTCCTGCTGGGATCAGCCTTATACCTGAGGCACGGGTGAGGGGGTTTTGGCAGGGCAGGGTCTCATTCTGTACAGGGAACAGGCAGTCAGAGGGACACGTGTGCCATCTGCTCCTCTTGGTCCTGTCCCAAAGCAGGGCAGGGGCTGTCCTGGGCCCTCTCTCCTGGCCCCCACCATCTGCATTTCCACAGACAGTGGAGATCCTCAGCACTGGCATTTCCTTCTGTGCTCTCTTGCTGTGACTGACCTCCAGTGATTCTGTGGTCACTTCTTGTGGTTGCCCAAAGTCCCTCATCTCCCAGCCATGGCTGACAGAGATGTCCCTCCTGAAGCCAGGAGCACTCCAGTGGTGTGAGTGGCTCCAGGCACCACCCTGTCCTCTGTGGTCCTACTGATTCCTTGGCCAGCAGGGCTCAGCCCCTGGAGCGGGGTGCCTCCAGGCTGGGTCTGGCTCTGCCCACACCCATAAATAATGAAGGAGAACCAGATCCCTGGGTAACCCCATCCCTGCCCTGGCCAAACAGCAGCTCAGGGCGGCTGCTGCCACACTGCCCATGGACGAGGTGAGTGCCACGGTGGGGACAGCCCAGGCTGGCTTGGGGGGATCTGTCAGGGGCTGCCCAGCTCCTCGGGGGCTCATCCAGCTCCTGGTGGGTGCTGAGGTTGTGGCTCCTTCCCCCTCTTTCCCAGCAGACCAAGCAGGATGTCAGTGTGCGAGCGGCTCTGGGACTCCACCAGGCAGCAGGTAGAGCTCAGGACACCCCAGAGCCTTCACCTGAACCCCCATGCCAGGGAATAGGGGGACAGGGCAGCAGCCACAGCCATGGTGGCACTGGGACCACTGGCCAAGCTGTGAGCCTGGTCAGGGACGGGGTGTCCTCCCCATCCTTGTGGCTCTGAGTCATAGTGGGAGGGCTCAGGAATGGTTTGAAGCCCTGGGATGTGGCTCCAGGCTGCAAGGGGTCAGGACAGGGCTGGGCCAGGTGGGGGTGACCCCCCACCCCATCCCACACTCGGTGTTTTCAGGGCCAGGGGAAAGCTGGCTGGGCAGCAGCAAGGACCCCCTACAGCTCCTCTTTGCTGGGAAGGAGCCTCAGGTGAGAGCTGCAGGGCAAGGACATGCAGGGCACGAGGGTCCCTGGAGAACCAGGTGGGAGCAGGGGCTCCACCCCACTCTCTGCCATGCCTGGGACCCTGAGAGGAGCTGAGCTCTTGGGCTAATCCTGCCCTACACCCCTATGGGCCCCTCCCTTGTAGGGGACTCCTGGGGGTTCCCAGAGAGCAGGGGAAGGGAGGGGGTCTCCCCTCACCCCTGCCCATGCCAGACCCTCTGTGCCACCCCTGCCATCTCCATCCCAGCCTGCCCAGTCCCTCCTTTGCCCTACATTGGTCATGCTGGGATAGGGGAAAGCTGAACAATATCCCCCTCTCTCGCACCAGGAGAGCTGCCTGACTGTCGATGGCATCTTCCACTTGGATGCAGGACAGGTACCGTGGGCCCCAAGTCCTTCTCTGTACCCCATCTCCAGCCTCGTGAGCCAGGGCCACCTGCACCATGCTGTCCATGCCATGCTATGGCTGCCATGGCTGTGCCCTGCTGGCTGTGCCATGCTGGCTGTGCCATGCTGGCCCTGCTCTGCTGGATATGTCTCTCTCACCAGGAGAAGGTCCTGGAGCTGGCAAGACCCCAGCTGGCCCTGGTTCCCCTTGGCTACAGCGTGTCTCTGCTGCTGTGGGACCCCCATGGCCCTGGGACACAGTTGCCCTTCCAGAGTGTCATCTGGCAGGTGAGGGCACAGGGGAGAGATGGCAGGGACAGGTGACAGCACAACTGTGCAGTGCTGGGCTCCTGGGTCGCCCAATGGACCCCGACCCTGCCAGGGCCAGGGTGAGACCCAGCCATGGGTCCTGGGAACCAACAGCTCCCAGCTTGTCCACAGGTGATTGACACCATCTTCCAGGAACTGGAGGCCTTGGGGGACGATACACAGAGCCTGCAGACAGTCAGTCTGGTCCAGGTAGAGCAGGATGTCCTGGGATGAGGGTCCCATTCCCTCTCTGCCCAGACCCTGCTTTGCCAAGGGCACATATTGCCCTGTTCTGGCATCCAGCCCCCTCATCCAGACAGTGACCAGGGGCTGGAGACCTTTGGATCCCAGGTGTTCTCACCTCTTTCCAGGACTTCCCAGATGTGGGAAGCCTTAGCTGCCCACAGAGCATCTCCCAGGCTCAGCAGCATGGTGGGAACAGGGGAGCCCTCTAACCCCTTCCTGCTCACATCACAGCTGGGCTTTCTGGGCCAGTCACTGCTCCCTGTGGCCTGAAGGCCCCTACAGTGTGGCCTTGATTGGCACAGGAGAGATGCCAGCTCCTGCCACTGGGCTGAGTCCTGCCCTTTGGCTCTGGGATGCTGCCAGGGACCTGATAAGCTCCACACAGGGCTCAGGCGTTCCCAGGTCTCTGCCCTTCCCTGGTGCCAGGGCTGGAAAAGCTGAGAGTTACTCAAAACCAGCCTTTCTCAGCCCTCAGCTGTGCATGGCCCCAAGCAGTCCAGGCCTCTGGTGAGTGTGGGATGCCAGCAGCCCCCTCTTCCTGCCCTCCTGCCTAATGCAGCCCCCTCATTCCAGGTCAGCACCCAGGACAAAGCCTGGGACCTGCTCCGTCCCGATGGCCGAGCCCTGCAAGTGATGGATGTGGCACCCCTGGGCCTGTAGGTACCTGATGCCCCAGGGCTGGGCAGCTGCTCCTGGGGGCTGGCACCCCAACATCAGGAGTAGGGCTGGGCAGGGAGCACGGTGCCTGGCCACAGCGTGGCCAGGAGTGTTCCTCAGTGAGTCCAGGAGGTGGATGCGAGTGGATGTGACCCTCCTCACTTAGTCTTGTCTCCCTCTGCTTCCAGGATGGTGGAGGAGGCAACAGAAGTGGCCGTGCCCGATGCCCAGGCTGCCATCAGTGCCTATGCCAGGGGGCTGGGTGCCATCCCCATGCTGTTCCAGGGGTCTGCTCAGCAGCCCCTCGCAGACGGGCGCTCAGCTGTGCAGGGGTGAGGGATTTGGCCCAGATGCTGCAGGTTGGGAAGGACGGGGCGATGGGGTGCTGGGGCTGGCTCTGCTGCAGCTCCCGCACCGGCCTCTCCCCAGGGCCGGCAGCCTCTTCACTCTCACCGTGGAGCAGGAGCTGGAGGGCGGCAGGCGCCAGCGCTCGGCCCTGAGGATCCTGGTGTCCCCCGGGGCCACCAGGCCCTGCCCCCGGCTGTACGTACTGGGGCTGAGCCGTGTCCCTGCTCCCAGCACACCTGCGTGCCTGCTGTGGGTCAGGGAATTCCATACCTGGAGGTGAAGCAGGAGGGACACCCCAGTGGGAGCCCATGGCTGGGAGCCAAGGGGGTGTCACCACTCCATGGGGACATGGGTGTGGGGACATGTGTGGCCAACCCATCCTTGGGCTCTTGTGGGTTGGGGCTCAGCCTGCCTGGCACTGCCAGAGCCATCCCTCTTCTGGGATGTGTCTCCCCATGTGCAGGGAGTGCAGGGAACCGGATGCTGTCTGCCTGCCGTGGATCGTGGAGCGGCTGCTGGAGGGGAACAGCCTGACCTTCCTGCTGCTGTGTGTGTCACTGCCAGGTAGCCCCTGGCACTGGGACACACTGTGCCTGCCCCCTTCCTGAGGATTCCCCCCATTTCGCCCCACACCTGGCACTCGGTTCCTGGCTGTTGCCTGGGGACACCTGCAGCCACTTCAGGCTGGACACCAGCTCCCCTCATCTCCATCGCATTGGGACCCCCCTGTGCTGGTGGCCCCCCATGGCCCCTGCCCAGGGCTCGCTGTTCTTCCAGACACCTCCAGAGAGGAGATCCTGGGAGCCCTGGGACTGGCTGAGAGGGTGAAGGGGCTGGCCAAGACCATCTCTACCACACTCTGGGACCCTGCGGAGGAGATCGCGGCACGCCGGAGGGAGATCCGAGGGCTGCGGATGGAGCTGCTGGCTGAAGCTGGCCTGCCTGAGCAGAAGACAGCTGTGGCCCAGCTGCGGAGGGCCCTGCAGGAGCTGCAGGTGGGGAATGCCCCTGGATCCATGTGGGACCAGGATGGCACTCATTCCCTGGGCTGGGGAATGTCCATGCTCCTGACCCATCCTGGTGTCAAGACCCTTGTCCAGCACTGAGGGGAGGGCCTGAAGCTGCCCCAGGGGTGAGATGTGTCTCTGGAGCCATGCCAGGCCTGGAGGTCTGAAACACCCCAACAAGGATCTCCAGTTCCCCTTTTCCAGGTGCTGAAGAGTCAGAGGTGGGAGAAAAAGCAGGCAGCGGCCGAGGCGCTTGGGACAAGAGAGATGCACCAACCCAGTGTCAAGGTGGGCAGAGGTCCAGCCAGGGTCCCTCATCCAGGGATAGTCCAGGTCCAGGAGAAGCCCTGTCTGTGTCCCTGTAACATCTCCTTCTCTCACAGGACCAGGTCTCTGCAGGGAATACAGCTCCAGGCCAGCAGCCTGGGACCCAGACAACCCTGGCCAGTGCCAGCCTGGAGCCAGCAGGGCCGGACTGTGTGGCCAGGCATGCATCCCATGCCTGGGTGGAGGAAATGTGGGCGCGGAGCATGGCTTTACAGGGTGGGAAAGGCCTCACTCTCCATCTGAATGTCCTTCTTCAGCTTCCCATGTCACACTCATCCTCTTCCCGTCCCCACCCAGCAGGACAGGGTGACAGCGGGAGAAGCCAGGGAGGGGAGAGCCGAGCTCAGGCCAGCACAGGGCAGGGGCTGCTCGAGGAGCCATCCCAGAGTGAAGTGTCACAGCCACAGCCTGGGAACAACAGTGTGAGTGGGAGCCCATGGGGTTCCTGCACAGGGCCAGCTCTGCACTGCCAGCACTGGGTCCTGGTGCCATCTGAGCCTGCTCTGCTGTCTGCCAGGCAGGAAGCCAGTGCCAGCCGTGCCCATCCCCAGAGGTCCAGCACGCCCTGGCCAGGGCACAGCGGCAGCGGCTGCGAGCTCAGCACTGCCGGCAGCTTCAGCTAGAGCTCCGGACCAGCGCCATGCCAGCCCAGGAGCACAGCAGAGAGGTGGGCATAGGCAGAGCCCAGCACTGAGAACTCCAGCCTCTCCTCCTCCCCTGGCACTGCTCTCCCTAGCACAGCCCAAAGGAGCAGGGACACCCTGGAGCTGCCCTGACCTTGTCCCTGTCGCCCGCAGTGGGACACAGAGTGCTGGCAGCGGGAGGTGACCGCGCTGGGCCTGAGCCTGGAGGCAGCGCTGCGGGAGCGGGAGGCGGCCGAGTGGGACCTGGAGGCTCTGCTGCGGAATCACCACCAGGAGATGCAGGCCTGCAGGCAGCACCTGCTGCAGGTGGGCACACAGGGCTGGGGACATCCCTGCTGGCTGTGCCAGGGCTGTGTCACACCACTCTGGGGATCCTGCAGGTGCTCCGGGACCAGCGGCGCCTGGCAGAGGAGCAGCAGGAGGCCCTGGAGCGCCGGCACCGGGCGCTGCTGCAGGAGGTGCTCCGGGACGCGGTGCAACTCGCCGAGCACAACCAGCACCTGCGGGACACCCGACAGGCAGGCACGGCTGATGCCACCACACAGACCCCCTGAGCCATGTCAAGGGCGTGGGGACAGCTGGCCTGGCAGGATGGGGTCTCTGCACTGAGCCACCAGTGATGCCAGGACACTGGCCCGCCCCAGTCACACGAGTTATCCCAGGCACAGCCTCCCCTTCTGCCCGCTCTGGCTGCTGCTCCCTAGGGAAACCTGGGCCAGTGAGGCAAAACCCTGCTCTGTGCTGGGAACCTGCCTGTGGGAGCACAGGCTCAGCCTGCTGGGAGGGCTGGCAGGCCCCAGCTGTGGCCCCATGGAATAAAGTGGGTCCCCCTCACCCATGAGTGTTGTCAGGCTCGGACACACCCCTGGCCCCCAAACCTGTCCCAAGGGGCACAGACACCATCACACAGGGAGAGCAGACATAGGACAGACACATGGATGCTGTTGAACCGCAGCTTTAATACCCAAGTGGCCTCTGCCTACCAGGAACTCAGTACAAATTTGGGGGGCATCCCCCTTTTGGGAGCAGGTTAAAGTTCCTACATGCCCCAGTCCCTGTCTGCTCTGCAGAGACACTGTGCTTGGGAGGGGAAACAAGGCCTGACCTGGCAGGGCTCCAGCCAAGGACTAAGCTGGAAAACTGTGGAGGTGGGAGAGGCCCAGGGAAGCAGCACCAAGAATGGTAGGGATCAAGCAGCATCCATGGGAGCTGAAACAGCACCAGGCCCATGCTGGGCTGGCAGGAGGTGCAGCAGGGCCAGTAACGGCCGAGCGTTCCCAGGCCACTGTGGTGTGGGGAAGCAGCTTGAGGACATAGGACACAGAGTCCCAAAATCATTTAGGTACGAAAAGACCTCTGAAATCATCAAGCCCAACCTGTAAGCCAATATCACCTTGTCAACTGGACCATGGCATTAAGTGCCACATCCATTCCTTCCTTAAACACTTCCGGCAATGGTGATTCCACCACCTTCCTGGGCAGCCCCTTCCAGTTTTTAATCACTCCTTCTGTGAAGAAATTACTCCTCAATCTGAACCTCCCTGCACATCTTAAGACTATGAGACATGCACAAGGGGTTCAAGACCCCCAGTAAGGCTGGGCATGCCTGATCCTGTGGGAACCCCATGGCACAAAGGCTGTCTGGACTGGAGCAGGGCCCAGTTTCCCCATGGAAGCAGGGACAGGGTGCTTCCCCCCCAGGACTCCTCCTTAGGGGGTCCTTGGAGCTGTGCAGGCGCGCACCAGGAATGATTCCAGCCCTGAGGAAGGGCTGGGGCTGCCCAGACGTGGGAGGGAGGCAGCAGCTATGTGACTCCATAGTACAGGTGTACAGCCAGGCCGATGCATGCCACAGCCATGAAGAAGAAGAGGGTGAGCTGCAGGTTGAAGAGGGCAACAGAGAGGAGGGCGTTGACCAGGATGGAGCAGGAGATGATGAAGAGCCTGGTGATGTTGCTGCTGTGCTTCATCACCACGGACATGATAAGGCCATTCAGAGCCTGGCTGAGCACGACCAGCAGCACCCATGGGGAGAAGCCCTCCAGGAACCCGCCCTCCGTGGTGCTCCACACGGAGCCCATCAGGTTGAGCAGGACCCCAAAAAAGTACAGGAAGATGTTCTGGAGGCTGAGGGGCAGTGCCTGGCTTTTCAGGATGGCTTCGGTGTAGACAGCAGACAGGCCGGAGATGAGGCAGTACACGGAGAGCAGCAGCAGCCCCACGGGCGTGACGTGCAGGCGCATCCCACCGGGGTCACCGGGCCCCTGCAGCCCCCCCCAGCTGTAGGTGACACCGGCAGCCAGCAGCAGCAGCAGGGCCAGCCAGCGGCGCGGGCCCAGGCGCCGGCGCAGCAGGAGGCTGTAGAGCAGCGCCGTGCTGACGATCTTCAGGTTACTGAGCACCTGGAAGGTGCTGGGGTCCATGAAGAGCTGCATGTGCACCACCAGGTTGTTGTTGGCAGCGTAGAGCAGGGCTGAGAGGGCGAAGGGCGCGGCGTGATGCCAGGACACAGCCGCTCCCAGCGGCTCCCGTGCCCCGGCCAGCAGGAACAGGAGGGACAGCATCAGCTTGGTCAGCTCCACGAGGACCACCATGGATGTGGAACTGAAGGGGATGGCCCCATCCACCTTGCAGAGGGTCAGGAGGGGGGCGTGGGAGCCGTAGATGGCCACAGATAGCAGCAGCATCAGTGCCCACAGCCCCCTCTGGAGCAGCCTGTTGGCAGAGCCAGCAGCATTCCGAAACATCCCCATTTCCGGGCGAGAGCCAGCACGAGTGAGCCACTATCAGTGTAGAGAGGCCAGACAGACTCTCACCCTGCAACACTGAAGAGACCAAATACCAAGAATTTAATGAGCCTAGTTCAAGCAGGACGTTCCCCGCAATATTTGTGATGCAGCGGGAGAGCGGGGTGCTGTCTCTCGTTAGGAGAACTACAAGCCTTCCTGAGAAGCCACACAAAGCACATTCCCAGGGCACAAGGGGTACAGGCCACACAGGTGGCAGGGCACAGCAGCCCCTCAGTCCACAGGGGCACAGGGAAAAGTGAGGGGAAAAGGCAGCTGGCAGCCCCTCAGTGCTCTCAAGCTGCTGTGGGTTAGGGCAGTGATCACCCCTGCCATGATGCCCAACAAACACCCATCACCAGGCCCCTGACGTGTCGCAGTGGTGTGGTGCAAAGCCCTCTTCCAGGGAAAAGAAGGGTGCAGGTGATGTGCCTCCCAGAGCCCTGGGGGTGCTCTGTGCCTGCTACCTAAGGAGCACCGTTCCTGCAGTCCCTGCTGCCTCCGGGCTCCTTCCTCGCTAATCTCGACCTTTCTTCAGTGAATTCACATAGTCCCGAATCGTCTTCTCAACGTTGGGCACGGCGTAATTCTGGGCGGCGTAAATCCCCGTGCAGGTGCCGGCCACGAAGCCCAGGACGGCGGAGAAGCGGAGCTTGGCTACCAAGTATCCCGCCAGAAAGCCTTTGAGCAAGGGCGATGCCAGCAGGGACCCGTCCTGAGGGGAGAGCACAGTGAGGCACGGCCGGGCGGGATCGCAGAGGGGGCGACACAGGACGTGCCCCAGGGGTGAGCTGTGGGTTGTTTTTTCCCTAGGATTTGCTTTTCCCCCCACCAGTCCCTCTCAGAGGCGGCGGCCGACCCGCCCCGAGCCCACATGTTACCTGCCCCACGCCGGCCTGCACCTCGTCCTCCACCCTGCGCTGCAGGCTCTCCAACTGCCCCTTCAGGAAGGCGAGATCCTTCAGCTTAGGCAGCGAGTCCTGCGGGAGACAGGGAGGTGATTCCCGCCCCCTCCCCGCCGCGGGAGGAACCGGCGCGGCCCTCCCACAGCCCCAGCGGCCCCTCAGCCCCAGCCTTCCCCACTCACCTTATCGTCCGCCATCTTGGCGCCGCCGCCGCCCGCCGCTGATTGGGTGGCGGGGACGCACGTGACACCTCCCCCTCTAGTCCCGCCTCCAAGGCGCCGCTGATTGGTTGGCATTGAAGCAGCGACTCCTCCCGCGCTCCCCTTCCCGCCACGGAGGCGACAGCAGACGCTGATTGGGTGGAGCTGGGTCACGTGGCAGACCCCGCCCGTTCACACCCCCCCGTGCGGCGCCATCTTGCGGGGCCGGTGCCGCCTCTTGAGGGCTTAGCGCGGTGCTGGCCGAGCACGGCCGCCTCTGGGGCCGCTCCGGCGGGACTCACGGAGCTCGTGGGCACCCCTCAGCACCCTCAGGACAACCAGAGCCCAGCCACTGTCCCACCCCTGGGGGCAGGATAGGTAGGGGTCCCAGGCTCCACAGCTTCCCAGGGCTCTCCTCTGTGAGGAGTCTGATCTAGTCCCAGGCTTGGTCAGTGGTTTATGTCTAAAGCAGTGCAGTTGAGCATTTATATGGCTTTGTCCTTCAGGATTAAGGATGGGAACCCAGAAACATTTATAAAAATAAGGTTTATAATGGTTAGGCTGAAAGATCTTAATCAGAATTGTTTGCTGCACAGTGTAGGTAGCTCTAACTACTATAGCAGCACAAAGTTTTTGAAGCAATACTGATATTAAATGATACTAAAAGTAGTAAAGTAATTACTGAGCAGACACTGATGCTCCTCACCCATCTCTGTCTGGGGCAAATCTCTCACTCAGCCTCCACGAGTCACTGATGGGCACTCCTCAGCTCCAGGAATTTCCACATACACTCCCAGAAATACCAGAAAAAAAACCTTAAAAAAGAACAAAAATGATCTTGCAGGTTTTTTCCAGCCTAAACGATTCTCTGATCATCGTGTCCCACCATGAACACAGCCCTGCTAAGCCAAAAAAAACATTAAAACATTAAACAGCCACCAACTCCCAAGAGCACACAGGTCTTTGAACAGTTCCAGGGACGGTGACTGCAGCACTGCCCCGGGCAGTCTGTCACAGTGCTTGACCACCCTTTCAGTGCAGACATTTCCTGAATATTCAGTCCCTGCCACAACCTGGGGCTGTCCCTCCTCTGTGTGAGCCCAAAGCCCACGGAGCTGTGCTGGGGCCACGCTCCAGCTGACACAGCCACGGAAGGTGCCAGTGAGACCCGGACTGCAGCATTTCCAGCTCGGAAAACAGGCACTGCAGAACTGCAGGCAAGACTGAGGAACTGTGGAAAATGTTGGTTTCAGGTGCTTGGCACAATTTAATTAAAACTTGTGATGCTGGGGGTTATGTATGTGTTGCTCTTGTGGGTGCTGTGCTGGCACGGAGGCAGCTCTGTGAAGCCTTCTGGGCTGTCAGGCTGCTGCTCTCCAAGTTAATTTAGATACAATCCCAGTGTATATTACACTGCTCCAACTGAGAACTGGGAAGAGGAAAGGAAAGGGACTCGAGAGGCAGTGGCAGGTGCAGCCCAAAGAAGAAGCATTAATATTGTTATTAATATTAATAGCCAGTTTAACTCCAAACATTGCTGGGGACTGAGTGCTGAGCTGCTGTTTCCTTGCTTTGCAGGATTCCAAACTTTATCCAGAGGCAGGTGTGGACTTGGTGAACCTGACATTTTCCTCAGCCACCTGAAACCAGCCACTTTTCAAGCAGGATTTTTACTTCCTGAAAGGTAAAAATGAAATGAAATGAAATGAAATGAAATGAAATGAAATGAAATGAAATGAAATGAAACGAAGTGAAATAAAATAAAATAAAATAAAATAAAATAAGATAAGATAAAATAAAGCTATGTGAGTGAGTGCAAGGACCTTTCTTGGAACACAGTCCCAACACTTGAAAAGCACCACTTAGTGCAAGGCTGACTGGGAAAATTTGGGTGTTGATAAAAAACATGTGAGGGCAGCAGATCCCTGTGATCAGTCACTGCTCTCACTTCGAGGGAGGTGAGCCCATCAGCAGCCTCACCAGCACGTTCTGCAGGACAGCATGGCAGATAGCAGGTTTATTTTGGATATTGGGAAGGAACTCTTCCCTGTGAGGGTGGGGAGGCCCTGGCACAGGTGCCCAGAGAAGCTGTGGCTGCTCCATCCCTGGAAGTGTCCAAGGCCAGGTTGAAAGGGGCCTGGAGCAAGCTGGGACAGTGGAAGGTGTCCCTGGCCATGGCAGGGGGTGGGAATGAGATGAGCTTTAAGGTCCCTTCCAGCCCAGCCCATTGTGGGATTCCATGAGGATCAGTTTTTTGAGGTCATGGTACCTGCCCTGCAGAGGGTCTGTGAGGGAATTCACCCCACAGCCCCCCAAGGTTACACACCAAGGCTCTGTGCTGTGTGGAGCAGCACAAATGGGTCACTGCAGGTGGCTCCTGGGATTTCTGGTGGGAAAACAGCTGGGATGTGAGGAAGGGCTGGGAGAAGCCCTGTCCCCAGCCCTGGCTGGAGGGAGGATGCAGCCATCCTGTGCCTTGCTTAGCAGGATCCTGACTGTGAACCTCCTTCCCTGCTCCCCCTGGGACCCGCTGGGCCGCGGTGGCCCCTGGACCTGCTCAGCTCACCTTGCTGAGGTGTGGTGCATTGCTGCTCCCCATGCATCAGGATGGGTCTGCCTCCAAGCTGGAACGTCCTGAATCTGAGTCAGACCTGCTGTGGGATGCTGTGATTAGCACTAAAACAGAGCTATTTGTGCTGTTGGAAAGCTCAAGGGGAAACTGGTTATCCAGTGTTTGCCAGCTTAACAGTGAGCTGCCACTTCTGAGGTTTGATTTTCCTGCCTCTGATCCAGCCATGCCTCCGGTTCCTGCTGCCAGCAAAGGCTTTCACCTTGGCCCCAGCTGTGCCCTTGAGCAGTGGTGGGAGCTGAGCCTTTGGCTGGCAGCATGGCTGTTGCTGGAACAAGGTTGTGCTGTCAGATTTCCTCTGGGCTTGTGCCTGTCTTTCAACCTGTCCCCTGCTAATATGGCCTGAGCTTATCAGCATCTCCAGCCCAGCCTGCATGCAGTGATGGGCGAGATAAGAAGCTTCCACATGAGAAGGGAGCAGGGCATCAAGGAGGACCCGGAGTTGTGCCCCACAAGGAAGGGTTTGAAGAGCCCTGGGGGGCTGCAGTGGCTTTGCTGCTCTCACAGCTGCTGCTGGCTGTTCCTGTGCTGCTGAGCTCAGCCCCGATGCCGTGCATTTCCCTTGCATCTCAGCAGGTGCCCACAGACAGCATTTGCTCTGTGCCCTTGGCAATGATGCTCAGGTGACCAGGACCTACATCCTGCCCACAGCCCAGGGCCAGACCCCTGCTCTGCTCCCTGCACCCAGGGTGTCTCCTACCAGGAGCAGGAGGTCCCTCACCTGCTGTTTTCCCTCTCCAGTCAGTCCAGCACCAGGCACTTGGCACATCCCGGAGGCCTCGGCAAAGATTCCTGATACCTCTGCAAACCAGCTGGCTCTTTGCAGTGGCCTTTGCTGTCCCAACCCTCCCTTCACAGCCCTTTCATCTGCTGTTTTTGCACAGATGCAGCACCCAGAGATTAGGCTGCAGATTAAGGTTTTACTGTGTCCTGAAATGGGTTCCAGTTCCCAGTCCCAGCAGGACCAACATGCAGCCAAATCTCCCCTGAAAGCTCATGGGGCTGGAGCTGGGGAGAGATCTCCCACCATGTTCTCTCACACACATGAAAGGTAGAGCCCTGCATATATAGCCCAGGTGAGGCACCTGGAATTCTGTGTTCAGTTCTGGGCCCCTCACAACAAGAAAGACATGGAGGAGCTGGAGTGCATCTAGAGAAGGGAAGGGAGCTGGGGAAAGGTCTGGAGCACAAGATGAGGAACAGCTGAGGGAGCTGAGGGGAGGCTTAGCCTGGAGAAAAGGAGGCTCGGGGGGACTGTCTCCCTCTCTACAACTCCATGACAGCCAGGTGGGGCTCTGCTCCCAGAGAACAAGGGACAGCAATGGAGGAAATGGCCTCAAACTGCTCCAGGGGACGTTCAGTTTGGACATCAGAAAGAATTTATTCACTGAAATCATTGTCAGGCATTGGAATGAGCTGTGCAGGGCAGTCACTGTCCCCTGGAAATGTTAAAAAGTGCATGGATGTGACACCTGGGGTTAGTGATGGCCTTGGCAGTGCTGGGTTAATGGTTGGACTCAATGACCTTAGAGGGCTTTTCCAGCCTTAGTGATTCCAGGGTTCCATGATTCGGAACTGGGCAGCCAAGGGCAGGAGCAGGGCTGTTGTCTCAGCTCCAGCCTGCACCTGCCCAGCCCCTTCCATCGGCATCTGCCCATCCTGGGTGAGCCTGCTCTGCCACCAACACTTTCCATGAGGCTGGAGGTTGCCCTGGAAGTCCTGCACATGCTCCCTGTGCCAGCAGAAGCTGCCCCCTGAGTCAGACCATGGGGGCTCGCTGTGTTTGTTCCAGCACACTTGTGGCTGGGATTTCCAAAGCCCCATCCAACACCACAGTATATCACAGAATCATGGACTATCCTGGATTGGAAGAGACCCAACAAGGATCATCCAGTCCAACTCCTGGCCCTGCACAGACACCCCAACAATCCCACCCTGTCCCTGAGAACGTCGCCCAAGGCAGCCTTAGAGCCATGACCATTCCCTGGGGAGCCTGTTCAGTGTCCCTCCATCCTCTGGGGGAAAAACCTTTTCTTATCCCACATGGGGCAGACTGCACATTGTGCCCAAGATTAAGGATACTGCAACTTGTCCCAGAGGAAAGTGCTTTATATGACACAAATCAAAGCAGATAAAAAACCAATACACCCACAGAAGAATATATGAGCTTGTACATAACAAAGAAAATGGGAAGCATGTCACAAGGCTGTGGGCTGAGTCAGCTGCTCCAGTAACTGTGGTGCACAGGAGGTTTGTCTGGAAGCTGGGGGTCGCTGCCATGGGCAGTGTGTGCTCCAAAGAGGAAGGGGATTGGGGAAGGGTGACTGGAGCCCCGAGGGGCGGTGAGGGGCTGTGTTAGAAGCCATCAGTGCGCAGTGGCTGTGGCAGGTCTGATGCACTGATCTGGAGGCTGAGCTCTGCTGAGTCCAGGGCCGTGGATGGGGTGTGCAGGTGGTTCCCCTCAAGCACGGTGATCTCCTCGCGATGCTCCTGCCGCAAGTGCCACACGATCTCTCTGGACAAGAAGTGAGTCTCTGCTTCTTCTGGCTCTGGAATAGAATAAAGACAGAACCTACCCTCACTGGTTGTCCTGAGGCAGAGCTCTGGGCAGGGAACAAAGTCTCTGTGAGATGCCCCAAAATATGCAGAATTTCCCACACAGTCAAAATACAGCTTTTACTTCCCACTTTCAGCATGGCAGAGGGAAAAAATTCAAACACAAAGTGTGGGGAGGAGTGGAAAATTACAGGCACTATGTGCTGGATTCCCAGTAGTGCTTGTGATGGGAAGTGCCTCGCTGGATGGAAATGCTTCTCCCCAGCAGGGAAGATGAAAAAACCGACATTCATTACAGCAAGATGCTGATTTCATCTGGTGGAGGTGAGGAGATGGGAGATAAAAAGATGATGGGAGTGAGGGAAAGCCTCACTCCCTCTCATCCCCTGTCAGTGGGAATGGAACCGAGCCAGCACACACATCCCACTGCTGGGGGGGGCTTGACAGCCCCAGCAACGTCTTCCAGGAACATCAACAGCAAGGGGAGCTGCTGCTTCCCCTGGATGCCTGCTGTTATACTTAATCCTTGCAGTAGACAGCTTGTCTCAGGTCCCCTTGGGGACTTCAGCTGGGACAACCAGTGCTGTCACCACCTTCCCTGCTCCTCAGACCCACAACAAGAAGTCCTTAGAATCATGGAATACCCTGAGTTGGAGGAGATCCACAAGGATCATCCAGTCCAGCTCCTGGCCCTGCACAGACACTGTGTCTGAGAGCATTGTCCAAATGGTCCTGGAGCTCTGGCAGCCTTGGGGTCAGGACCTTTCCCTGGGGAGCCTGGTCAGTGCCTGAGCACCCTCTGGGGAAGAACTTTTTCCTGATATCCAGACTAAATCCCCCCGACAGAGCTCCAGCTGTTCCCTGGGTCCTGTCTCTGGTCCCAGGGAGCAGAGGTTGGAGCTGCAGCCTTCAGTGAGGTCTGACCTCAGTCTTCTCCATCTGGACAGGCCAAGTGCCCTCAGCTGCTCCTCATGTGGCCCCTCCAGACCCTTCTCCATCCCCAGGTCTCTCATTTGGACACTTTCTAACAGCTTTAGATCTTTCTCATATTGTGGTGCCCAGAACTGCCCCAGCCCAGAGCAGAGTGGGACAATCCCTTCCCTCATCCAGCTGGTGATGCCATGCTCAGTGATGTTCCTGTTTCATGTGGGAAGGCAGCCCCTCTGTTTCTCCCATGGCAGCAGGGGCCACCATGACCCCCTGACTGGGGACATCAGCTGTGCTCTGCACAGACCCTGATCTGAGGTCACTGAGGGCTAGAAGAGCACAGCCACTGTCCTGGGCACTGCAACCCCTTGCCCCTCACTCACCCTCGTAGGCAATGAGCCGATATGTATCTGCACACTCCTTGGAGCCTTTCAGGATCTCCTCCAAGGTCCTGTAGAAAAGCTTGGCCTGCTGCAGGCGTTCCTCCCGGCTGAAGGCAGCACACTCATCCTGGGACATGGCGTAGAGGGACTGCAGCAGGGTGGCATATTCCACAGCACAGTGCCAGAGCTGCAGGGATAGAAGGAAAAGATGTGGGGACAGGACTGGACAAAGGGCTGCTGGGGGACCCTGGCACTGGGCAGAACATTCAGGACCTTTTGGTGGCTCCTTGGCCTGCCTTGCACTGGTGCTGTGTCCTGGAACACTGGGACAGGGACACTGGCTCTGGCCCCAGTGTTGCCCTGCCTCATGCAGAGCAGGGGAAGAGCAGCTGGCCTTACAGGTCCAGGTGTCCCCTGTGCCAGGTGGGCTCAGGGAGCTGCTTCTGCCCATGGGGTTCAGCCACTGACTTTGTCAGTGCTCCCAAGAGCAGCCTGGAGGGTGATTTTCCCCATGGAATTTTCCCCATCTCACCCAGGGAGACATCCCTGCCCTGTGACCACACCTTCTTGGTGGCTTTCTGCTATACAAAGGAAAGTGGAGGGACAGAACCAATCTTTGCTCTCTGTGACCAGGGACAGGACCCGAGGGAAGGGCTGGAGCTGTGTCAGAGCAGGGTTAGGTTGGGTATCAGGGAAAGGTTCTTCCCCCAGAGGGTGCTCAGGCACTGACCAGGCTCCCCAGGGAATGGTCACGGCCCCAAGGCTGCCAGAGCTCCAGGAGCCCTTGGACAACGCTCTCAGGGACCGGGTGGGATTGTTGGGGTGTCTGTGCAGGGCCAGGAGCTGGACTTCATAATCTTTGTGGGTCCCTTCCAACCCAGCATATTCTGTGATTCCATTATTCTAAGTCTGAGCGTCCTAACAGAGAGCTGGAGGGCAGAGAAGAACACAAACATTGAAAAGGTGGAGGCACAGCTGGAAGGTGGCTGAGCAAAGAAACAAGGAGAAATCTGATAAAGCCATAAACAAGCCAATGAGGAGCAGGTTTACCAGTAAGTCTTACACTGGGTAAACTGCAAAGTTTAAAGGAGTGAATTAGAAAGAAGAGGGACATGATCCCAGGTAAACACAGAGAAGCAGGAAGTTCCCAGCCTTGGCAGGCAGTTACTGCCCAGGGAGCATGAGGGACTGGGCAGGAAGCTGAGGGTGGATATTACTG
This sequence comes from Lanius collurio, assembly GCA_020086605.1. NCBI lineage: Eukaryota > Metazoa > Chordata > Aves > Passeriformes > Laniidae > Lanius > Lanius collurio. The sequence goes on from JACBWW010000051.1 coordinate 4,241,483, forward strand.
GAAGACCAGGTCCAGGCTCAGAGCTGCTGGAGCTCCTGGGGAGCAGAGTGACTCAGCAGGAGCCTGGCAGATGGAACACAGCATCCGTGCGTGCAGCGCAGCGGGAAGAACCCACGGCCCCAAGCTGGGCCAGGAGAGGCTTGGGGTCCCTGCAGGCAGGGCTTTAAAAACAGCAGCTCAGAGCTCAGCCACTGCCAAAGGGCAGATCAGGGAAGCCAGGTGAGGAGCAGAGCTCTGCCAACGCCTCCATCCACAGCCCCAGGGTGTTCCCTCCTCCAAGGGAAAGGGGCAGTCTGCCGGGAGATGTGGAAGGAGATGAATGCAATGTCAGGTGGAGAGATTTAGGGCTCACCAGCCTGGAAAAGGGGTGACTAGGGGAAAAGGGGGAGTCAAATTATGATTCACAGAGACATCTTCAAGCACCTGTTCACAACACAAGGAAACATTCATTCTATGGGAAGTTATGCTCTATAGCCCATATCTGCTTTTTTCGATTCAATTTTCTACTCTTTTCTGGACTTAAATCAGCTTCAGGAGGGGTTAAGCAAGCCCATCCTGCCTGCAGCTGAGCCTGGGGGTAGTCAGCCAGCAGGAAGGGGTACAGGAACGGGACTTCTCCATCTCGTGGAAGCCCGGTGAAAGCTGGGAGTGTCTAATAGGAGAGTGGACAGTCCCCTGTCCTTATGCCCACTGCTGGGGCCAGCAAGTCTTTGGGGATGATGCTCCCAGTGCTGCTCTCAGCCAGCATACCTGGTTTTCTTCATCCCTGATTGCGTAGAGGCTGTGTTTGTAGATCCTCTTTTTGATGCCAGCTCGGGCTAGGATGGTTTCAGTGAGGTCTGTCACATACTGGATATTGCTGTCAGCTTTCTCCAGGTCATCATAGACATCACAGCTCAGAGGGATCAAGATGTGGAGCTTCCAGGTCTTCCTGCATGGCAGGACGTTGGGATTGGCTCTGCAGAATTCCTCCATGGACTTTTTCACCCCTGGTGGAAGAGAGCATCGAGCAGAGGTGCCTGGTGTGAGTACAGCTGCATTCTGCCTTGCTCCCCATTTGCCTGCTAACACTGTAAAAGTGGGAGGATTGTTATTAGGAGCTATTTCTATCTGTAGGCATGAGAATGCAGGGAAACAGCTACGTACGTGGCAGGACTATTTTTAGGTACCCAACGTAATAGGACCAGGCAAGCCCATGAGCGACGTTCTGCTTGGACTTCTCGGATATCTCAGACATCTCCACTGCTGAGGGCTTCTGTGGAGGGAAGGACAGACAGACCAGGTGATGACACCACCCAGCTGGGCCCTTCCACAACAGTCAGCTCTCCACAGGGATTGGAGAACTCCAAAGAGATCTGGAGAGAGAACAACCCCACCAGCCCCTTCCACCACCATGCAGGGCAGTGGGGCAGAGCCCCTGACAGCCCCCCAGCTCCTGCAGATGAGGGAACTGGGGCTGGAGTGAGCCAGGCATTTCCCTGGCTGCACCCTCCACTGGGATTGTGCCCCAGTGCAACTTGTGCATCTGCCCTGTGCTTCCAGCATGGGAGAGGAGACATCCCAACACCTGATGGTGGGATTCCCAGTGGTCTCTGCCAGCTCTGTGTGTGCATTTAGGTGGAGATGGGTATCCAGTCCCATAGGCACCTGACAGAAGCACCTTCTGCAGCCTGTGTGACCCTTCCAGCCCCGCTGGAGCACAGCAGAGCCCTCCCAATGCTGCAGAGGCTCCTGGGGCTTGGCTCTGCCCCCACACCACACTGATAATTGAGAATACACAGGCTCTGCTTTCCCCTCAAGCACCAGCTCAGTGGACTGATTTAAAATACACCTGTTTTTCATGTCGGGGGGGCTGTGCCATCCCCTGGAGTGGTTGTGCTCATTAGGAGGCAGCCTGGCCCTCCTACCAACACCCTGGCAGCACACGGCCAGGGAGATCACCCCTGCAGGGCTGAGCTGAGAGTGTTCTTCTTGCCAGGCTGACTCTGGGTGGGGTGGACATGCAGAGGCCATGCAGAGCTGGCTACGTGCCCCCACGGCTGCTCAGGGATGAAGGGCTCCCCGGGCAGCCGGCCAGGCTGGAGGTGTGGGAGCCTTACCTGGAGCCCCAGGGCAAGGATGAGGAGCTGGCACAGACTGGCCAAGATGAGGTGGAGGCCGAGTGGCTGCCCATCACCGAGGAGGGCCACATAGGCTGAGCCACAGACAAGCAGCATGGGGCCGTGCCAGCGCGGGGGGAAGCAGCTGCTCAGGGCTTTCCAGAAGCTGCCGTGATGCCTGGGTGGGAGAGGGAGAGAGGAGTCAGGCTGGTGGCCACCCACCCACCCTCTGCAGCCCACAGGGCACTGCCCAAGGCTGCTGCCACCTCCTGGCCAGTGCCACCAACCTTCCAGAGCTCTACAGAGCCCTGTGGGACCCTGCCCAGCACACCCCAGTGCCCCCAGCCAGGAGAGGGCTTGGGTCCCTTGCAGCACCCACGGGACTCAGAGGGAGCAGATGGAAAGTCACCCTGGACAGCAAAGGGAGATAACTGCCCCCTGCTCTCCAGCACTGGGTGGTGGGGAAAGGCTGGGGGCCAAGATCTGTTCCCCAGGGAAAGGGCACACGAGGGAATTACCGCAGAGAGGAGACAGCCATGGACACATGGGGAGCTGGGCAGGTGGGAGAGGGGGAGAGGCGGGGAGAGGAAGCAAGAGGTGAGAGGGACAGGAGGGCGATGGACGGCAGCGTGTGCTGCCGGGGACAGCACAGCATTGCCACAGGGGGCACATGTGGGCACCGCGACCAGGAGCAAACCCCACCATTACCCGGAGGGTGCAACGCCCTTGTCCCCAGGGTGGTGCCCAGGAGAGCCGCAGGTACCCAGCCCCGCTGGCTCACCTGGAGTGGAGGTGGAAGATCTCCTCGGCAAGATAGCAGGTGCCCTTGAGCAGTGCCCCGATCTGCAGGGTGGCGAAGTGGAAGATGAGGCTGCGGGCGGTGGGTACGAGGGGCTCCCCGGCGAGGAGCAGAGCCCCGGCACACAGCGCCAGCAGCACGAACACGGCGCGCTGCGCCCGCCCGCCGCGGGCCTCGGGGATCAGCGGGGCACAGCGGGGCCTCGGCTCCCGGGACATCTGCGATGGAGATGGGGGGTCAGCAGCAGCTCGTCCCCAGCGCCCACAGCAGCAGCTCGTCCCCAGCACCCACGGCAGCACTGTGGGAGCGGAGAAGAGCAGATCAGGGGGATGCGTGCGCCCGGCACTCACTGAGCACCCCAAAGCACACAACCCTTTGAGGAAGCTCCCCTGTGCTTCCCGCCTCGGGGCTGTCCCCTGTGCCCAAATGGGGTCGGCAAGACAGAGCCTGGCTGGCCACCCCGCTCCTAAATGGATGCCAGCCCGCCCTGCTCCGCAGCCCCAGGGCTGTCACTGCTCTGGCCGCACTCACCGGAGCAGTTTCCAGCCGCCAGCCCCGGGTTTCCTGCGCTGTGGTTCCCGGGCTCTGCGCTCCCGCCTGGGCAGCCGGGGCTCCTTCCGGAGGCTGCTGCAGACACGCACCCGGAGCCTCTGCGATGTACGGGCTGGTGGAGCGGCACATCTCCCAACAGCCAGGAAAGTGAAAATGAAAGGAGCCCTGGCAGCAGCTGGCAGCCGGTAGAGCGCCAGAGCTCTCCCACACAGGGCATCCATGAGGTCTCTCAGCCCACAGGAAATCCAGGCACTGGTGACTGTACCAGATTTCGATATCCATGAGCTTGCATGTCCTGGAAAACCCCAAATCTGCCAGGACATGGTCTAAGTGGAACTGGAATGAGGAAGGAAACCAGACTTTATTGAGGTTTTATCTGTCAAGGGCAGTAGATTTCAAAGATTGCATTGATTCAGCTCAGCAGGTTGCCAGGGGCAAAACAGACTCAAATCCATCTAGCAGAGGGTGACTCACAGCACCCTGAATGCCCCCACCCTACACACTTCCAGGAGATGCCAGCTTGGGGAGCAGTGCCGTGGGGTGCTGGCAACACAGCAGGGGCTTCCTGCAGCCAGGCTCTTGGTGGCCAGTGATGCCCTCAAGATTTCCAGTTCCTTGTTCCAAGCAGTGGTGAGGTATTCCCATCCTGGAGGAAGATGGATTAGGGAATACATACACAAGCCCATAGGAGCAGGTGGGATGCACTCAAGGATGCTGAGGGAGATGAATGATGCCCTGGCAAGGTTCCTCTCTGATATCTTTGAAATGTTCTAGCAATCAGGAGGTTCCTGGTGAGTGGGAGAAGGAAATCTCACACCCAGCTTTGAGGTGGTGAACTACAGCCTGCTCAATGTCACCTCTGACCCTGGGAGAGTGATGGAGCAAATCCTCCCAACAATTCCTGCCAAACACCTGAAGGATGAGACAGGAGCAGCCATCAGGGATTTCACATCACACCTGATGGACCCGACTACCCAGAATGGCAAGAAAACTGGCTGTGGGGATGAGGGGAGAACCTTCACTTCAGCAAAGCCCTCAGCATGGTCACCCATGGCCCCTCTGGGGAGCCAAACTAGGGAGATACAGGCTGGGAAAGAGGGTGACTGTCCAGAACATGCTCAAGATCCTATTGCTTTCTTTCCAGGAATGGCCCTGGGTTCCAGGAGACCCTGATAGACCCCACAGAGCCACATTGCCAGGCTCTCTGCAGGCTGTTGCAGGCCTACAGCACAAGGATCTTGATTCAGACATGCCCACGGTTCACAATTAATTAAAATCATAGAATTAAAGAATCATTTAGGTTGAAAAAGACCCGTGAGACAATCAAGTCCAACCATTCCCCCAGCACTGCCAAGTTCACCTCTAACCCATGTCCCCAAGTGCATACGTCTTTTAAATCCCTCCAGGAACAGGGACTCCACTACTGCCCTAGGCAGCCTGTGCCAGTGCTTGACAGCCCTTTTGGGTGAAGAAATTTTCCCTAATATCCAGCATAAACCTCCTCTAGTGCTGGCTTGAGGCCATTTCTCCTTGTCCTGTCCCTGTTCCCTGGGAGCATAGCCCATCCCCACCTGGCTGCACTCTCCTGTCAGGGACTTGTGGAGAGAGAAAATCCTCCCAGAGTCTCCTTTTCTTCAGGCTGAGCCCCTAAGCTCCCCCAGCTGCTCCTCATCAGACTTGTGCTCTGCTGCCTTCTACGGACACAACTCAAGCATCTCCAAACCCAGTGAGTGGGAGGATGGGCCTGGCAGGGAGCTGCTTGTTTTGGTGGTACCTTAGAAGCCCCAGCAAACCATCTGGCTGGTGTTCCCTGCCCTGGGAGGGCTGGTGGATGCAGCCAACATGATGTCTGCTTCGTCAACACAAAGGCTGGCTAAAACATCAAGTGAATCACTTCCTCCTCCAGCACTGGGATAAAGCTTGTCCCATTCCAGTTGGGCTTCACTGACCTGCTCTGGTTGGCTCTTTGGTGTGGTGGAGGGGCTCCCTGTCTCCCCAGCCACCTTCTTGCAGGTCCCCAAGCAGCTGGTGGCTCTTCTGCCTGCAGAGCCTGGACTCTTGCTTTCCACCCTCAGCACACCAACACCTGCAGTATTTCTGTCTCACTTCTGTTCAGAGCAGAGCTGTAGTGCCTGGTCCAAGATGTGAGTCTAAACTCCAGGAATGAGGTTTTATAGAATTTTTGAATCATGGAATAGTTTGGGTGGGAATGGATCTTAGAGCTCACCTCCTTCCCAACACCTGCCATGGGCAGGGACACCTTGCTCTATCCTAGCTTGCTCCAAGCCCCATCCAACCTGGCCTTGAACACGTCCAGGGATGGGTCAGCCACAGCTTCAGTCTGTTCAGCCTGTGCTGGGGTCTCACCATCTTCACAGGGAGGGATTCCTTTCCAGTATCCCATCTAACCCTGCCCTCAGGCAGTGGGAAGCCCTTCCCCCTTGTGCTGTTCACTCCAGGCCCTTGTCCTTTTCCACCTGTTTTGGAGCCCCTTTAGGCACTCTAAGGTCTCCCCTGAGCCCTCTCCTCTCCAGGTGAACACCTCCATCTCTCCCAGCCTGTTTCCAAAGCAGAGGGGCTCCAGCCCTCAGAACATCTCTGTGGCCTCCTGGGGACACCTGCAACATCTGAGTTTGCCTAGGACTGGAGAGCCCGGTGCTGCCCAGTGCCACCTGGTGCCTCTGCACAGCCAACAGGAAGTGGCAGGACTGAAACTGCCCCTTTTGTCCTCCCTGGCCTTCCTCTCGCCAACAATTTGCTTTTCCAGATCGTGTCTTGATTGACATTCCCTCTGCCCCTGTTTGATGTTATTCCCTCAAGCAGAGGGAACAAAAAGTCACACACGATGCTGGAAGATTTTAGATGCATTAAAAATCCCAGCAAGGCACCTCCCTGGACCAGCATCACGGCACCTGCAACTGGGCTGGTGCTCACACCTGTGTGAGGCTGAGTTGGGCACAGAAACGGACTCTCTACAGCAACCTACAAACACTGCAGCCCTTGCTGAGATCAGGAGAACCACAGTCATGGAATATCCTGGGCTGGAAGGGACCCACAGGGATCGTCCAGTCCAGCTCCTGGCCCTGCACAGACACCCCAACAATCCCACCCTGTCCCTGAGAGCGTTGTCCAAGCACTCCTGGAGCTCTGGCAGCCTTGGGGCTGTGACCATTCCCTGGGGAGTCTGGTCAGTGCCTGAGCACCCTCTGGGAGAAGAACTTTTCCCTGATACCCAACCTAAATCCCCCTGACAGCTCCAGCTGTTCCCTGGGTCCTGTCCCTGGTTCCAGGGAGCAGAGATTGGAGCTGCCCCTTGGGAGAAGCTGCAGCCCCTGGGTGGGTCTGACCTCAGTTTCCTCTGCTCCAGCTGGACAGGCCAAGTGCCCTCAGCTGCTTCTTGTATGGCCCCTCTGGGCCCTTCTCCATCCTTGTTTCCCTCCTCTGGACACTCTCTAACAGCTTTAGATCCTTCTCATATTGTGGTGCCCAGACCTGCCCCCAGAGAGAGGATGCAGACATGTGGCATGTCCACATCCAAAAGCCAGGCCAGGAACACGGTGATTTCCCTGGCAGCCCCTGGGTGAAGGGCTGTGAGCAGGCAGCAGCAGCGTGACAGAGCTGCCTCTGCTGCAGGATGGGCACAGCAGCAGCACTTTCTTCCTTTAATCCCCTTTTTTCCCATTGCCCTGCCAAAGCAGGTAGAGCTGCTGGCTTCATCCAGAGGGCAGGCTGCCCAGTGACAGCTTTCACCAGGGATACCTGCAGGGATGGGGCTCCAGTGCCAGGCTGGTGTCAAAAGTGGCTTTGGTCCCTTGACTAAAAGTGCTGCAGTCGGTGTTTTTAGTGCTGCAGTTGCACCAGCAGTGTCCCTCAGAGGTCCTGTGTGACAGGGCTGCTTTATTGCCACAAAATAGCAAAAATAAAGTGCTCTGCAATATTCTGTGTGGCCTTGGGCTGTGAGAACCAGGCCAGACTCTCTGGTGCAGTGAGGAGCCACCGTGTGCTGGGGGAGATCTGGTGGCAGCAGGAGACCTGCTTCTGAAGCTCCTAAGCACACATCATCTCTCGCTCGCTGAGCCAAGCACTTTCACAGAATCACAGAATCATGGAATATCCTGAGTTGGAAGGGATCCACAACGAGTCCAGCCCCTGGGCCTGCACAGGACAGCCCCAGGAATCCCACCCTGTGCCTGAGAGCATTGTCCAAATGCTCCTTGGACAACCTTCTTCTCCAAACATTTAGCTGTGGGACAAGGGAGGTGGCAGTCAAGGGGGCCAGGGAGGTGTCCTGGCCCAAGGATTTGGGAGTCCTGGCCTCCAGATTCTGCAGGGCCCTGATCTTAGCTCCCAAAGCCCACCTGGGGACATGATGCCTCTTCAGGGATGTGCTCAGCTTGGGAGATGTCTTGCCTCAGCCTGACCCAGCCTGCACCCATCAGCAGTGAGGAGTTTAAAATCCTGGCAGCAGAATGGAGCATCCCTCCATCCCTGGATCGTGGGGCTGCTCGGAGTGCTGCACGCTCCTCACCCACTGGGGTCCTGCCTTCCTTTGGAGCACCAGAACTTTCTGCCTAAGAGAGTTTGAATTCAACAGATGCCAGTAGATCAGTCTGTGATTTCTGCAGTCTGTCAGCAGCCAGCACCTGCAGTGTCCTGTGGCACTGGGTCTCCAGTTACATGTTGGGTGGAAAAACCATTTTTGCTCATTTTGGAGCTGTTGTAGGCTGGCATTGGAACAAGATGAGCTTCCAGGTCCCTTCCAACCCAAGCCATTCCATAATTCCATGACTGGGGTGGCACTGCTGGGCAGAGCACCTTTGGGACAGGAGCTGCTCCTGGTCCTTTTTTCTGGGAGATTTTTTTTCTTTGAAGCTTGCCCACCAGTGTGTGCCCAACACTGGAGGTTCTTCCTCTTCCAGTTGTGTCTTCCCTCCTTTAGAGTGACTCTTTTCCACCTTCTAACAAAGGCCTCATAAGTTATCAAAGCCTGGAATAAATAGATTTGGCCAGTCTGGCTGGGAAGTTTGTATTCCTTTAAATTCTTGTACCTTTCCCTAAGCCCTTCAAGAGCTTCTTTCCCTAATACAGCGCTGCAACTTGAGTCTGTTGGAGCAGAGCCGATCAGAGGGAGATGGTGAAAGAAAGGCACATGGAGACAGGAGTCATCTGAGGACAGGGCAGCACTCAGAGAACTCCTCCAGCGATGCTCTGATGTTTGGGAGATGTTGGCATGGGATGGTGTTGGCAGGTGCAGGCAGCAGATCAGTACCTCCCTTAGGAACAGGAGCTCAGGTGTCCCTGGGATGGGCTCAGCAGGAGCAGCTCTGGCCCTGGGAGACAGAAAGGGAGGCAGCTGCAGGTGGGAGCTCCTCAAATGCTGTGAGGGGGTGTGTGAAAAGCTGTGGCTGCCCCATTCCTGCAAGTGTCCAAGGCCAGGGTGGACAGGGCTTGGAGCAAGCTGGGATAGTGGGAGGTGTCCCTGCCCAGCATCGGGGGTGGAATGGGATGGGCTTTAAGATCTCATCCCACCCTAGCCAGTCTGGGACTCCAAGATTCGATGAAATGTCACTCCTGGATGTCTCGGGTCTTACTGTGTGAAAAACCATTATGAAAATGACTTTCCTCCTTCCATTTCTTATCTCGTGGAGCAGTTTGCATCCAGCTGGCAGCAAACAGCAGATCATCCTTTTCCCTGGTACTAGAACCACAACAAAACCATTTTTCTATCTCTTTCTGGGGATGAAATCCAGCACAAGGAAAAGGCGACTTTAATCTTGGATGATGTGAAATCCTTAGAGCAGTGACTTGAGGCTACTTGGAAAATTGCCCCGGAAACAGGAGAAAGTTGCTTCCAGAGATATTCCCAAGGGGTGAGAAGTCTTTTGTGCCCTGGAACACAGTCCCAGGCGTGATGTTTGCCCTGGACAGGTTTGAGCAAGGGGCTGTCCTCCCCTCAGGGGCCACAGGAGCATCTCCTAGAGAGAAGGAATCTGCAGTGTCACTTCCAGTGATTGGGATCATGCATTGGCTGGGCCATACAAAAAGAAAGTGAAAATGGTGGAAGAAAAGCGGTTTTACCACAACCTGGGATTGGCCTTTAGAGCCAGGACTACTTGGGATCAGTGTTTGAGCCTTTCCAGTGGTGTGGCTGGGATGAAGGGTGTGTTGCCTTGTGCTGGGACATCGGATCAATGAGCTGTGCAGGGTTGTTGGGAATTTGGCAATCAAGGGGTGTCCAAAATGAACAGGAAAAAAAAAGAAAAGAGAACAAGAAGCCACAAAATGAACCACAGTAGTTGGAAAAAACCCAACCAAAAAAACCCCACCCAAAAAGACATTTCTGTGAATTTGTGGTTTATTTTCTCCTTTAACAAATGTGGAGGGAGAAGAAATTAATTCAAAACACGCCCTGTGCTACAGCCTTCTGAAATGCTGAATTTTTTGCAGAAGGCTGGCAGCAAAGTCAGCCAGAGAACAGCCCACCATGGCCCACAGGCAGCTCCAAGGACCCTCAACCCCACCCGGGCAAGAGGAAGGAGTGGGGACACTGTGTCACCAGCGGGGCTTCAGTGCCATTAACGTGAACTGTGCTTCCCGGAGCCAAGCGCAGCCGCCACCGAAGGCCACAGGCTCGATCAGGACGACCAATTACCCCTGCGGCCACTGAAGTGCTCCTGGAGGGCTCTCTCTGCCTTTCCCCAGTGCACTCCCAGCCTGCGCGGGACAGGGCCGCGGAGCCCCCGCTCTGGGGCCAAGCAGCACCTCGGGGGCGGGAGGGGAGTGCAGCAGCTCCACCAGGGGCCGAGGGCGGAGAAATCCCGCCGGGGCTCGGTCTCAGGCCGGGGCTGGCTCTCAGGCCCGTCCCGTCCCCTCAGGCCCGTCCCGTCCCCTCAGGCCCGTGCGATCCCCGCGGCCTCGGGCCCGGCTCGGCCGGGACTTCTTCCCGTCCCGTCTTCTCGCGAGAGAACGCGCCGTGGCGTCACGCACCGCGGGGCCGCTTCACGCGCGCGCGCTCGCACGCCGCCGCCGTATCCTTCCGCGCACTCCCCCTCCCCCTTCTGGAGAGTTCTGCACGGCGGAGCTGCACGACAAATAGTTCCCGCAACTCCCCGCCCCTCCCTACCCCTCCCGCTCCTTCTTCTCCTCCCGCCTCGGCCTCTCCCTTCCCTTCCCTCCCCTCCCCGCCACGGTGGTGCCTCCGCCCCGGGAACCGGAGCGGTGCCCGGGGGCAGCGGCGGCGGCGGCGTGGCGGAGTGATCCTCTGCGGGCGGCGCGGAGGTAGCGCATAAAGCGGCGGCGGCGGCGGAGGGAGCGGAGGAGCTGCGGCAGCGCTGAGCCCGCGGCCGCCACCGCCCAACACCGGCCAGGCCCCGGCCCCGCCGCCCCGGGGGGCCCCGGTCCCCTCCCGCCCCTCTGCGCGCTCCGTCCCTCCCCGTCCCCTCCCCGCGCAGCCGCCACTGCGCTACCTCCGCGCCGCCCGCAGAGGATCACTCCGCCACGCCGCCGCCGCCGCTGCCCCCGGGCACCGCTCCGGTTCCCGGGGCGGAGGCACCACCGTGGCGGGGAGGGGAGG